>DWTO01003042.1:0-13082 GCA_018244755.1 Jemadia pseudognetus | reverse complement strand
CATCTATATTAATATCAATAAATATTTAATTATTATTTGTTATTGATAATTTCTCTTATTTCATCGAATTTGACGTCGACAGCCCGGTTGTCGTGACAACTATCATTGTCATGACAACTGGTTGTATTTTCTATTTCTTCTGGCTACCAGCAGGTGGCGCGGTAGCGTACATCGTTGTATTAAGTTTTGTAGTACTATAAAAAAGTTGGTACTAATAAAAATGAACCTCACCTTACGTTCTTATTAGCGCTCCTGAAATATAAACACGCTATTATGACAGAGTTCGTTGAGCCAGCGCGGCGACTGCGCAGCTTAAGCCGGACATCTTTTATTCATAAGAGGACCGAACGGCTCTCTAATGCCATTCTACGAGCATAGATTTATACGACATGCCTCTCTTCGTAACCGTGGTATTTTAGTTTCGTTTTATAGTTGACTAGGCGTTACTCGCGGCTTTATTCGCATAGGTTTTTAATTATTTCACATGATTTGAAAATAATGTGTAACCCACCTAAGTATCTCAAGACAATATACCAAACGATAATTCTAGAAATAATCGTATGATGAGGCTTAGAGTCAGATGTAGAGCTCTGCCATTGCTGTAGAATTAACGAAACTTACTGATATCCAGTGCGGCCAAATGGCTGTGTTCTATTAACACTATAATGATATATCAACATAGATATATTTCATAATGCAAAATGTGTAATATTTATAATATTGACCACATCAATGTCATAAATATTTCACATTTTTCGTTCGATTTTTTCGACACATTTCGAAAAACGTATTCCATAATACGTTTTTCTACGTAAACGTAACTGATGGAACATGGGAGTGTTCTACATTCCTCTGCCTATCTCTTCGGGGATCATAGGTGTGATGTTACGTTTGTTACGTTTTTAACTACTTAAGTTCCGAACGAGTCGTAATATGGCGCAGCTGACCGAGGCACGGCTAAGTCCTATCCGGTGATGGACCACCGACCAGCCCAGACGGTGCGAGAAGCTGTGCTCTGCGATCCGCAACCCGCACGCCTAGCCGCCTAGCGTGATCATTATTGGCTAAATCCCTCGTTTCGGTGGCCTTTATGTCCAGCCAAAATCATCGAGCGTTGCCAACAAGGAAAATGTTGCTGCCATATGCATACATAGATAGCAACTCATATGACTTTTTAATATCCACATTAAAGCTCGTACACGTATAATAATTTCGGTAACAATAACCAGAAAGCTCTGCAATAAAAGGGGGAAGCGTAAAACAGCGGGCCGTAAATTTTTAATAACCTTTTTGGAATACGGTTAATTATACGTCCATAGCGCCCGTGCTTAATTATACGCGTTCAATGTTAAAATATTATGACGAATTGTCGTTAGCGCCGCCGCAGCGAGCCGCTGCCTTCACTCGGCATGTTTCTGGGCGGTAACTATAATATGTAACGTGATAATTATACGAGTACTACGTAAGAATTTTTTTCGTTAAGAGCGGCTTTCGTTTTTTTATTTGGCGATCGACTGGAATATGGCCCATAATTTACATATTTGTTCGTGTCAGATTATAATTGTAAGCAAAACATCACAGACAAATACACTAAGCATCCATTTTATAGTGATGATAGATGCCTATTATTTTTAAGGGTGAAGTTCGTAAAGTCATCAGAACGTTTTAAAAAAGACCTTGATTTTAATTTGAAGCTCTTTTTTTTCATCAACCATATGTCCGACAAAAATCAATCCATAACAAAGATATAATAACGCAACACAACATCATGCCTGTGTTTGCCCAATCAGGTAGGCAGAGTAACGTAGCACACTCCCACGATTGTTCAGCTCTATTATACACCCCCTATGGTTTGGGCGATGTGCCTATTGCCGTACACATCCCGACTTCATGTTACTACTGGAATTTGAAGTTATACTCGTAAGAACCAAATACTACATTGGCTATCCCGATAATCGAACCCAGGACCTTGATCAGCAGACTCCCTTGCAACCACTTGGACAACGAGGCAATCAATGAGGAAATAATAATAGTATTTTAAAAAATCTCACACACGAACATACTGTCAAGATACATCACAATTTGTTCTCAAACAGTAATTAGAGAATCGGTACTCGACCGATTCCTCTTTTATACTGATAGTACCGGCGATTATATGAGCACCAATATTGCTCAGCTAGTCTCAGTCTGCTTGTGCACATAGCCCTCCCCTAAGGGGAGAGCGGCAGCCCCGCGCAGAGCCTCTCGCCTGCATAGGCTGCGCTAGACTGCGATCGACCATTGATCTAACCAAATATTTATCGAGTTCCAAACTAATAACCCGCTCGCTTTTCAATTATCAGTACGCACCGTGTACCAATATGTCTCTATACGTTAATTTGTTTGACATTTAAACAGGAAGTATTCGATAGCATAAGAATAGACAGCATCTGTGGTTATTGTCATCGAACGATGTCACGGAAAAAGGCTGCCATCAAATAAATAACAAGTAAATATACACCGGCTTATGTGTGTGTGTGTGTCCACTTCTCGGAGTTCAAACATCTCGAAATATGCGTGACGCAACTGGAAATCATAATTGCCTCTCGACTCAAAGCCAAATGGAGAAACACTTACAATTCGCAACTGCCACCGCCCGCTTGTATTTTTTTAATTAGGTCACAACGTTCTCCGAAGTAGGTGAGAGTCATCTGGCGACATTTTCGCAAAATAAAGTATTGATATGTTATAATTTAATGATTGATCAATATCATCCACATCGAGACCTGAAGCGCTCTTGAACTTGACTGCGCTGCCAAATAACAACCCGTCTCATGTGAAGTGAATAGGTTAAGGATGTAATACGTAGTCTATTTGACTATCGGATAAATAGCCGCTGGTGTCTACTGAAACTAGTCGTCCTGCCCGTACGTGTCCAGCTGAGACTCAATCACCTGAACCCTTCTCACTCTGAAGAGACCCGTATCCAGCAGTAGGATGATAAAAGGGTTAATGATGGATATGGTGATGACAATAAACGAATCCATTGTAATTTTTAGTAAATTTTATTGCGGAATACATCTACACTAGGACCGTTCACTGGTATTCTTTCCTTGCAATTAAATTCATTCTTTGGAATTATTCATCATTTGAAATTCATTCATTAATCAAAATTGTATAATATTTGAGGGTCTAGTAATATAGGAAATCATACAACTATATAAAAAACCTAAGAGTTTTTAGTTCATAGGTCTGTACGTATTTTTGGCACAGGTTTCATCATCCTCTTAGTCCGTACTAGCGATCTGCTGGACATTAATCTCTCATAAAAAATACAACCGTGGCCTGTCCTCCACTTAGAAAAGGTTATAATAGTAAGTTTATGAACTTCTAACTATTGTTGACTATATGGCTAGAAACTTCCAGTCTGTAAAGAAAAGTAATAGACGGCATGTTCCCCAGGGAGCACACGCGTTAATCGAATTCGTTCCCTGGTTGCGTCCATCTTATCAACAAAAAATCTTATCAAAATCATAATGGAGAAGTAAGTACTGAAAACAAACATTTTCTCTTCAGTATGTAGAGAAATGAACATAAAGAAGCACGTGAGGTTTGTAAAGATAGAGATATATGGCATACGGTGCTCTCTGCCCGCCCCGGAAGGGGCCGGGCATGAGGACATAATAGCAATTTTAATTTTTAACTCAAAGCAGATAATTATAAGAGAATAGAAACAAAATAAAAAGTAAAGTAATCCTTATTGTGAAAGATCAATGTAAAGTAGTAGTTAATAGCAAACAGAAATACGCTAGCTAAATACAAATCCAGGATACTTACGCTAGCTCGGTGTTCTAATAGACAGTACACTTCGTAGACATAGCAAAACGAAACATTTATCGATAGAACTAAAAATCTAAAGCCGATATTTAAGCTTCTGCTATCTATGGCAGACGCAAGCGCTGTTAATCTCGTTCAACAAGTTCTGTGTTAACCCATCATCAATTATGGACTTACAGCTCGGGCGCAGCATGTAGGTACATCGCGGCTCCTGCGGCTAGTATGCGCCTTAGTAGAAAATCGTATCGATTTTGCTACCGAATCTTTATAATGATTATGCAAAGATTTGGGAATTAGATAACCCCAACCCTAAGTATGACAGTCCAATACCACAAGTTTGCACCTAGTACTTACATGTACGGTGACTTTAGAAAAATAAAGTAAACCCTCCAGCTGCTCGTACAAAACTTATAAAGAAGTTCCACTTCTATGTGGGACCATTTTTATATATGAAAATCAACAGAAATATTATTTAGAATAGATACAGAAAATATTTTATACGCTTTTGCCTAAAGCCACGTATGAACATACACGTAAACACACACACGAACCGACATACACACTCACTCTATTTTTATTGTTTTATCTTTAGTTCAGATCTGTTTGTTAATCAAGTAGTTTTTTCTTGGGTTACGTTTGGTCTCGTAGGACGGCGCTGGTCAGCCGCGACACAAGCTACCGGAGTGCGAGACTAGTGATCAAACATGACTGTGTTTTTATTTTTTTTGTGATGTTTTGAATTAATGAAATAAAATATGTGTAACAGATTGAACGAAATCTTAATTGAAGATGGTAGACAAATGTTAACAAGTACATAACACCAAATATAGTTCAAGTGACTATAGGCTTGCTCGAATCATTTGTTAAGTTGTGACAATTTTTAAAGTTAAGCGTAGTGTTTCCATATGGGAACGGAAAGGACAAGTTTGAGTGCGCTATACTTCTTTGCCTACCTCTTCGGATATTACAGGCGTGATGTTACGTTTTTTTAACGCATCGATTCCTCAATACCAAAACATTGTTATTTTCTGTAGTAATGATGTTATGACATTAAAATAAAGATACAAGGTATTCATTAAAGCAATAAAATACGACAAGAAAGAAATGTCGACGGAATTTAACTTTATACGTCAAATGATCTTCCAAGGATACTAATTGAGTTATGTTGGTTGTAACGCGAAATTGTCGATAAAAAGAAAAATACTATAGAAAAGAGATAACAAGTTACTTAATTAAACACTATTGGACAAAAATAAATACTCCTTTCGCAGAGAAATCTTACTTGTAAAACTGTGTTCATGTGTATGTATGAAGTATTAAGAAAATATAGAAACACACGTAACATGTCAAGGTAATAAAATAGGCTTACCGCGACAAGTTGGTGTTCACAAAACAAAGAAATGTTAGCAAAAGAGTGACCTACACCCGCCCACAGGGAATACAAGTGCAAATAGGATTTGTTTTCCGCGCGGCGTCAAAAAATGTTAGCGAACAAAGAAGTGACCGGCACTGTCCCGAAGGGAACATACGAGTAGCGTTAATCGTATTCGTTCCCCGCAGCGCCTCCATTCTTCTGACCTGGAGCATTACACTGCTGTTAGCCCTTATTAGCCGATGTGTATTAATATACAACGCAGATAAAATGTCAAGATAATAAAATATGCCTCATGGCAAGATTGTTTAGCAAAAAGAAATGTTGGCGAACAAAAGAGTGACCGACACTCTCCCGGGGGAACCGCGCACTAATCGGATTGTTCCCCTCACTGCGTTCGTCCTATTTACTGATACATAGACTACATTATATTTGTAGCTCTCTATAAGACTTATACTTTATTCGTCGAACCACCACCGCTCTAATGTATTATAATTTCTATTATGAAAATGTTTATGTACTATAGTGGAGCAGAATACAGTGATACAAAGTTTAAATTATTAAAAAAATATCCGAATCCAGCACGCGCATGTGAACCAGAGCGATGAATGTATAAGAAACACGGTCTATGAGGATAGACAAATTTGATAGATTGATAGACACACCAATTGTACATACCCCGCAACAGAGCTGCATAATGATATGATCATTTCATAACAATAAAAACACATTGACGTCCCACTATGGAATAGGTAGTGAACCTCTTGTCATGTACCGGACACGTATCCAGTCGCCGAGCCACTACTAGAAAATCTAAGTTAGATATTACTAAAAAAAGTTCAAATTTGATGTGTGATATTACAGGTAATATTTTCCGAGTGTCAATGACCACACATTGTCGTTATTCTACGTATTTTTCTCTAAGTATTTATCCATGCGTTGTTCCGTGTCCACCGGACCGGCCGCGCACTCTGTTGGCGGTATATTGACCGATAAAGGTCAAGCGTCCGCCTTGTAGCTGGCATTTCCGCGAACCCACTTCATCCCCCTAATGAAGTTTGTGAATCGACTTCGAATTCCTTCATTCAAACTCCCTTGGATACAGAGCGTAACGTTTTTTTTATATGAAAGGTCATTAACTGTAATGGAACGTAGCTCTAAATACGACTTAGTAAGGACTTGCAACGTGCTTATGGCACTAATCAACATATTATGCGTTATTGTTTCAATACCTTAACCAGTAAGACAGGTAGAAATACAAATAAATTAAGCCGAGTTCTCCAACTCAAATCACAGTGGGACTTTAGAGATGAATAATATTTAAGTAACAAACTAACATTAGTAACTAGTAACTACCTATAATTAGATATTATATTTTATTTCTGAAGTTCATTTGTCGTTATGTCGGCCTCGTTGGTGGAGTGGTTGCGAGCGCGACTGCCGAACGGGAGGTCCTGACTTCGACTCCGGGTCAGGTACTACTGGATTTTTATACCTTACATTTTCTAAATAAAAAGTGGGTCACAGTGTGGATACGTACCCGGTGTATGGCAATAAGCTAATAAGATCACCACCTATTCCATACTGGGCCGCGAACGTATTCGTATCTGGTGAAACTTACGACTGTATTACACTACCCTGCCTACCTCTTCGGGGATTACAAGCATGTTGGTACTATATTACGTATTACGTATTTATTGTTATTTACTCTTCTCACAATGCTGGCTCAATACGTACGAGCACTCTCTATCAGTGAACCGTTTCTACCAATCGACCATTAGTAATGTACCTACTTGTTAAACATAATCACCAATTAAATTCGACATTGACTACATCCTAACGGGTTATAATAATTATTATCGTACACCGTAATTATAATTACGTAACAACATTTAGCGAACAATGTCAGTTTAAATATTATTGACGATGTTTTCGTTAAATAGGTAGCTGAAATATAAACAACATAACAACGATTAGTTTTAAATAAATTGTGACAATCCTGATTTAAAATTGTAACGACATTAAACGTTAAACAACAAAGTCGCGAACAATTACAAACAAGGCTATTATGTTAAACGACCCTCACCGCTAATAAATACAGTGCTTACGGTCACGACGGCCAATGAGAACTGAAGAATCTGAGGACGGTTCGGAAAAGCTTAACACCGTTCCAACTTCCTACTCTGTGTGCACCAATATTATTAAAGGTTACTTACTACAAGTTGTCCTTTACAACAACAATTTGCGGTGAATATAAATTGCAACGGTTAAATAAAAACATCTCTTTTTTCAAATTATATAAGCTTAATGTCAACTAAATAGTTTCATCAAACACTTACTGCCAAATTCTAATGCAACGAATATCTAATTATGAAAAATTAATTGATTACATCTAAGAAGCTTAATAATCTCAAGCAAAACACGACAAAGCCAAAACAACGACACGGCGAATTGTTACCCAGTGTAATCGGCGGGAGCGTTAATAATTCAACATTTACGTTTAACGCGAATGAAAACTGAAGACGGGAGGGACTAGCCGATTACATTGCTACAAGAGTCACAGCCGCGGCGAATGGGATCGCCGCCACTTACTTTTATTGCGTCACATTGTTTACAGCAACGCTCTATTTTAATGTTGTTCTGTTATGTTTAAACATATTATTATGGTTCATCTTAAATAATATTAAACAAATGTAATTTCAATACATTTCACAAAAAGAACTATGTAACCCTGCCGCGTAAAGTAACGTCAATTTGTAAATTATGTATATTCCACCTACGCAAGTACAAAACGTACTTTGTTGTTATATGCTAGTTTATAAAACAAATTAGGTACATTACGAATTTGTGAGCTAACAGTAAAAAGCAAGTTGGATTATTATTAGATTATTGAAAAATTTTCTGACAAGGCATAACGAGACTTTTCCCTATTGCTTCAAGAGAAAGACGCATCTTTGTTGAATCCCAGCTTGAAGTTGATCTCCATTATTAACCGTCTCTTCGTTCCATTGTTGGCTAACATTGTTGGCTATAACCTTTTTTTACTCAGAGGAAACTAAAGTTCCGCGAGCATCAATATTTCAAAGCTATATAACCACTTTACATATGGAAAGGAAGTAATGTAGGTACTATTATGAATATTCAATAATTCAATATATTACAATGAATAGAAAAAAGTGTCCATTATTTTTCGTCGCTCTGTTGCAGTTTTCAATTTTGTACTCTTTTCAATATTGGACATCATAGTACGCTTCCTAATTTCTCAAAAATACCTATTTACGTAACTTCACACCTGTAAGCCCCGAAGAAGTAGGCAGAGGAATGCAGAACACTCCCACGTGTCACCGGTTACGTTTACGTCCCATTATGGACTAGGCGGTGAGCCTATCAATCTATTTACACTATCTTTTTTAAACGTACCTAACAGAACGTCGCATTACACGAGCTCTTCGATTTTACATTCAATGACAATTGTAGGGGTATTATGTTACGTTCCAGTTGTTCAACATATGAAATAGACAATGGTATAAGCTTCAAAGATACCATCTAAACTCTATTTTCAATAAACATTCTTCTATTATCGTTTATTATTTTGTATGTTCTAATCATACTTTTACGTATATAAATATTGTAACCCCTATTTCCCATAGGGGTAGTGTCTAAGCGTTTCCATCTGATACGGCCTTGTCAAACTTTTTTCGTGTCTTTTACATTAATTAAATAACAATTATGAGTATTGTACAGTACGAGAGAAGTGAGTATAGTCGACAAAATTAGAAATGATGTGATCAGACAACAATGGAGTATGAAACAAGAGGGAGTGTCTAGGATCCCACATCATCAACTTAAAAGAGTTTAAGTCTACTGCTGGACATACGTAGCATCTCCTCCCCTCCCTCATAAGAGGGAATTTTATTCATAATATTTACATTGGGCTTGCGTGTTGGAAATTTAATATCATTCATTGTATCATTACTTATGACGTTTATATATTCTCAGATGAAATAGTGAAACCTGAAAAGGTTACCAACAACAACAAGACCTTCCCTATACTAAGGAAGCTGTGAATAATTCAGCGCTTACGTTTAACGAGGCCGGGAGCCGAGCGACGACTTGGGTCGAGTATTATATTGTTTCGGGAACACTGAATGCAACATCAGATTCAAATGGAAAGTCTCACTCTGAAAACAGTGCGCGTGTGTGAAGAAAGAGAGAAGAGAGAGAGACTCATGTTAGTTTCGTAAGACGTGCTTACACGAGGTGCTGTCTGTCTACCCTGCAAGAAACGCGGCGTCATTACTCATTTAACTTCACTTTTTCTATTACTGATAAGCCCTGTGCAGTATAAAATGTAACCAGCTTACCTGGAATTTGCTTTATGAAACAAACGGAAATAATTTTACCTAGAAAGTTAGTAAAAGTTGCAATTTTTAACATTTACAAAGTGAGTTAGGTTAGTAACTTGCTAGTAATGGGTTTCCCCTCCCGCCATCTGTCTCCGCTTACCAATGACTACAATACGGACAGTAGCGTAGCGAACGTTGTAAATGGTGTGAGATGTTTGCGTACTAAAACAAGCCTAAATGTATAACAACTTAACGTAACATCACGCCTGTCATACCTGAAAAGATAGACAGAGGAGTGTAGTACACTCCCACGTTTCACTGGTACGTTTACGTCCCACTAAATAGGCGGTGAGTCCAATCCCAAACAAACGACACAAATACAGACTCCACTATTACAAAATTAAGGATAGAAAAATCCACTAGTGCCCGACCCGGGATTAAACCCAAGACCTTTCGTTTGGCAGTCACGTTCGGAACGGACACGACCAACGAGGTAGTCAAACTTATGATAAACTTAAACCAATTTTATTTACGCAATCACTACCTGGATATGACGTCATTATAGCGAGGTGACAAGTTAACTTCTGCGAGTCATAGTTCCGTTCATAGGAAAGCAAATAATAATAGCACTGTGTATATTTTTAATCCTTGGCTATTTATCCACTAATGTATCAAGTCCGCTGTGGAACGTGGGGAGCATTCACTACGAAATTGTAATAGTAATTAGTAGGAAGGTTGTAAGAGATACAACTACCCATTAGGAGTCGTTAGAGCACTTTACACAAAGTATTTTGTGTTAGTTTTTTTGTTAAACAAATTAATGCCAACATTGTCTGCATTTCATACTAATTTATTTAATTTTTATTATCATTGCCGCCCTGATATATTGACCGATTAAATCAGATACCGGCTGATGGGAGAATCGAAAGTCTGCGAAACCGTCGTTCGCCAGAGATAAGATAGCAGAGAAACGAGTGTTGAAGCACATTAGGTTTGTAAGGATGAATATATTTGTCCCTCAGCACTCTCTACCTGCCTTAGTAATAACCCTGATAACTTTCCTGATCGTAAGCCGTTACACATTGGCCAGGCTGACGGCGTCGTGTCATCCTGATCTCACAGGCTTTATGTCATTTTTATGACACGATGTCACTCCTCTACTGTTGCCCCTGTCCTGGTGTTATCCCCAGCATAACAAGTATTACTGCTCTAAACTAGAATACAGTAACAGCTGAAGAAAATAGATTTTATAAAAGTCTGTGCAGAAATACTCGTTGTACGCACGTGAAATAATCTCACGTGCCCGTTCAAAAAGAGCTATTGCGTTTTATCCCCAAAGTTTAATTAACTCGCCCTGATATCCGATGTGTGTATGTAGCGAAGCGAGTCTGTGCACCTATGCACAGAGCAGAGCATTAAGTAGGGGCAACGGAGGTAACCTTTTGCATACGATACAATCGCGTACACGATTTTTCTATTTAATTTATTCTTCTGATTTTATTTCACAATTTAGACGAATAGAAATATTTTATTAAGAGCAAATAAAGTATAATTTTTATTTCCACTTGAAGAACACTCCAATATGGTATTGGATAACATAATATATCATTACCATGTTTAATTAAACTTTAATTAAAATTATGGTACAAAAGACAATAACTGCTTTTTCCTTCTTTTCACGTGCAGTGGCTATTTTCCGATGTTTCTTAAGCCGATATTAAGTCTTATTGTCAATAAACTACTCGTGTTTTATTTTATAGTTGCGATCATTATTGTATGTCTTTCATATATAAATGAGAAACGAGTTTGTGAACCCGACTGTACGTTTAGTGCTCGAGGTGGCTCGGCCCCTGTGAGTGGCGAGCAAATGGGTTACGTACTTAATATTATATGTACCTACGCCATTGTGATACATTATACCACTCAACTGTCGATTTTATTTTATTACTTAAATCAAACGATCTGACCGACCACGGCGAAGTATTGCTATTACTAATAATAGAAAGCATTACTATTATGAATAATCTTATGTCATCGTACTGGGTACCTCAGGTGATACGCAAAGGAAATCGATTGATGTACGTTCATCACTCTGTTCATACATGCACGCCGGTGTATCACTGGACGCGTAAGCTACAAACAGCGCTTTGGTGCGTGCAAACGATCTATAAAAAATAATATACGTTAATTAATAAACGTGTAAAGTATACTCTCATCTTCTCTATCTGCCTGTGTATATAAATTAATGGTAATATTTTGTTATTCCACACGCCACGTTTTTTACATACTGCGGCTTTTGCTGGAACTCGTACTGATAATAAATAGAAAGACAGACGGTTAAATCTTTTTTGGTTATATGTATTAACTATATTTGGCCTAAAATGGGGGCTTAGAAAATCGTTTTTCATCCATGTTTCATACACCCAACCCAGCTCTGCTAAAGTTGCATTAGGTACGTGTATGGATGGATGCAGGTGGGCATCACAATATTATTTATTTTATTTTCATATGGAAATCAAATCCTGCCAGCGATGACATATACTGTGAAACGTGAAGCCCGACGTTGGGACTAGTCCACGAGCTGAAGCTAGCTCAACATGCAGTGGCTTTCCACTGCATGTTGCCATGCTTAGTGTTTCTGTGCGAGATAACATCCGAAACGAGGATATCCGGCAGATAACTAAAGTAACCGACGTAGCTCAAAGATGTTGAAGATGTAATGAGCTGGTCACATGAGCGTGTGTCGTAGAACCGATGGCCGTTCGTACAGACTTTCGACGATCATCAGATCGACGTTCGTATTAGAAGCATCCACTGAATAATGTGTCACATAAACATACTCGTATCAAATACACAGAGTTATCTGGTAAAATAATTTATAATACTAATAAAATAATCGGCTTACTCACAAATCTATTATATCTTAAACTTCGATTTAGCCAAAAGGAAATTCCGTAACAAAACTTCTGAAAGCCGAATTAATGATACCATTTTGATCTGTTATGTTTGTTGATAATTCGTAACGTATTTAATTCGACTCGCTTCGCAAGTTCCGAATGAAACTGGAAAAGTCGCAGGAAATCCTTCGGATATATCTTAACATCATTTACTGTCTCCAATACGATTTCGTCTCATTATGACAAAAGTAAAGATAAAAACTGAGAAAAATGAGTTGGCATGAAACGGATTGATTTACTAACTGTTCATAGTTTCAAAAGAAAAAAAACGGAACGTCACGCCTGTCATCCCCGAAGATATAGGCAGAGGAGTGTCTCACTCTTCTCTCACTCTCAAAAAAAAAACAATGAAATATAATGTTCTCATATTGTGTACACGTCATCACTATGAGATACCGCTGTTGAGAAGGCTCTTTTCAAATGTATGATTTAAACATACATACATACATATCATCACGCCAGGTCCCTTGCGGGGTAGGCAGAGAGCACCGAGCGCCAAATAGCTCTATCCTTACAGACCTGCCGCGCCTCCTCCACATTCATCATTCTCTTCATACATGCACGCCAGTTTTGTAGGCTTCTGACTCCCCC
>DWTO01003041.1:0-13082 GCA_018244755.1 Jemadia pseudognetus | reverse complement strand
AAATTTAAATTAGAAAATTTTTGTAGTGTTCGACCCGGGAATCGAACCCGGGACCTCCCGATCGTCAGTCGCACTTTACTTTGCAGAAAAAATCCAAAAATAAAAAAAATACTGTAAATAAATCGTTGCCTTGACGTCGTCTACTTGACCATACCTTATTTTTGTTTTCTACAGCTTTAATAAAAAAATTATAGCCTATGAAATACTTAATTTCATTACGAATTTTTCAGTTTTTTTCTTCATCTAGTATTCTCAGCAGTGCCAGTAGAGAACGTTAAAAAATTCTTATTAAACATACAATTTAAAAAGAAATATGAAATGTTCGCCGAGACATTTAACTACTTCACATAAAAACACGTTCAGACCCGACACTTTTTTTTGATAGTAGCTTTTTTCATTAGAATGTAACTTTTTGAAACAAGATACCGTTTCTACATCTTATAGTACGGAGTATACCTACCTATACCCGGTATGAGAGTTGTTGAATCATTCGTTATAAAAGCTGTATTGTTATATCACATTGTTCGGTCATAGAACCTATCGTAGTAATATTTTTTTCTTATCACGTAATTAAACTATCTATAGGTAAGTATCGGTTATACGTGTATGTAACATAACGGTTAGATTCAAGATTGTATCTATAAGCAATATCTATCTTTCTCATTCGGTTATAACGTAAATAGTACCTATAACAAGTGAAAGATACAGTAACAAAGTACATTTTTTTAGATGCCACTAAATTGCGACCGCTAATAATGGATGAATAGATTAATTGACGAAAACAAATATACATTTACATAATGTTATAATAATATGCCTGTGTCTTGTTATTCTTTCTTATCTGTTGATCTATGATGTGTTACTTTATTATAAAGAAAAAGTTAAGGTTTTTTTTTAATTCTGCATGTTGATGAACCGCTACAAGAATGAAGTAAGGGTTGAAAAATTGTAATAAATTTATTAAAATTTCCAGACAAACCGCTTATATATCAGATGAATTATTTAACGCGCAATACAACATGTCTAGTTGTGATTTATAAGTCGTGACTACGTTTATACATTTGCTCCAAAGTATGGACGAGATATGTAATTATGACTGCCTCGTTGGTCGTGTTGGTTGCAAGTGCGACGGCTGATCGGGAGGTCCCGGGTTGGATTCCCGGGTCGAACACTACGAAATTTTCTAATTTAGATTTCTAGTAGTGCTTCGGAGTTTGGATATGTGCCCGATGCATGGACCTATTCCATAGTGAGACGTAAACGTAACTGGTGCAATGTGGGAGTGTTCTGCATTCCTCTGCCTACCTCTTCGGGGATTACAGGCGTGAAGTTACTTTTTTTTTTTCTCACTAAGTTAATTAAATTTGTATTGAAATTATTAGTCTTTCTTTTTAATTAATTTTACAGATTATTGTATGGATTTTTTTTTCTCAATGTTTCATTACTTCACCGGAGTAAGATGAACCAATTATAATTGGCATGCATACTTATTAACTCTATATGTACGACGATAAGTTAGCCGTAATATTGTGTGTAATGCTGTTGGTACGGCAATTAATATAAACGTAACATCACGCTTGCAATCGCTTGTAGGCAGTGGAATGTAGAACACTCCCACGTTTCACCAGTTGTGTTCCACTATGGAATACGTGATGAGCCTGTTGGCATATATCCGACACAAAATTCAGACTCTGAGCCATTACTAGGAAATCAAAATTAGAAATGTCCGGTGGTGCCTGATACGGGATTTGAACGCAGGACCTCCCGACCGGCAATCGCGCTTGCAACCAACACGACCAACGAGGCAGTCAATATATATGTAAGTGTTGTTTTTTGTAAATTGCTTCTATACTAATTAGCTTTAGCGCATAGCGCACAAAGGAATTGAATATTCTGAATAAATCAAAGTTTTCCAAATGAGATAGCAAAGTTCACCAATTTCTAGAACTAACATTAATCGCTCGCAGACCGGTCTATCTACTCTAATTATTCTCTCGATCGGTCATTTTGTTTTCTTTATTGATATGACTATTTCATGTATTATTCTAATTTCATCCATGACATCCGAGCTTAAGCGGCGCTATAATAATTAAATTTCGTCTCTGAGATTCGTATAACCACGTTTTATATTTAACACAAATCGCATTAAATTTATATTCGTGTAACAGTTTTCGTATATCTGTTTCTTCTACATTTATCCATTGTATTATTATTATTAATAATATATGTCAACTTCACCCTTTAGAAGCACCCGAATTGTAACTTTCTACAATATTTTAGTACCTACTTACATTAAAAATTCGTTGGATAAATCCCCATTGGACAAAGTACATATTTTAATCTTCAGAACATTTACTTGAAATACTAGGTGATAGTTATGAATGTACAAGCACATTTAGTAATATGTACCTACTATTCCGAAACCGACTATTTACACAATTATGAAAATTATTCAATTTATAGGGTACATGTCGGTAAATGCTAGTAACATTAATAGATTGACGTAAATGATCGCGGCCTAGAAGTGTTTAGAAGTGTTGGAATTCTTTACTAGCTTTTATTTTACATGACAAATATAAATAACACTTAAAGACAAATAATTTTATTTATATTCGTAGTTTATTTCTTCCAATATAAAGTCATTACTGTCTCGTGTTGGTTGCAAGTGCGACTGCCTAACGGGAAGTCTTGGGTTCAAATTCCGGGTCGGGCGCTAATGGATTTTTCTAATATAGATTTTCTGGTTGTGACTAGGAGTTTGTAAATGTGTCTGGAGTATGGAAGAAGGTTCAACACCTACTCCATAGTGGAAACTAAACGTAACTGGTGAAACGTGGGAGTGCAGAACACCCCTCTACCTACCTCTTCGGGGATTACATGCGTGATGTTGTGTTACGTTATAGTCATTACTGACAAATCAGTAAAAATAAAATTTATTTTTACTATTACACACGTGAAGGTATATACCTTCACGGCGGTAATGCCCGAAGAGGCAGGGGCGGTCAATATTTCGTTATTTAGATTGATTTATAAAAAGAAATTCTTTACACCTTACCTGAACTAAACGTAACATAATATAATCTGAATGTACTCGTAACTTATATCTAACACTGTCCCCAAAGCCAGAAAATAAAAGGACATGAAACAAAGACGATGAAATACATTTTATCATTTCAGTTTTAACGCTAGTCAACAAGTCATTATAGTCACAGTAGCCAACTCGTAATTTCAATTTGCTTGTTTAATTTATTTGCTGGCTTGATTACGTTGGCGTTTCTCGACTTTTATGAAGGCTAATTTTTGACGCTTAACCAATTTAATTGCCGCCCAAATATTAAAATGTTGCCAGTTAATATTACCAGATGCGAACTGTAAGTCGCCATTGCATATTTGAGTCGAATGGAAACTGTGATAATTCATAATAAAATAATTAAATGATAAATTAAAATTTTTCATCATCATTGTCATCGACCTATTGCAGTTCACGGTTGGACATAGGCCTCTCCTAAGGAGTTATTCCATAATTATGTTGTTAGCTTAAATAATATATTATAGTCAATAGAATTACTGTAAATATTACGTATTATTTTACATCCATTTGATACTAGCGTGAAGCGGCCGTACTGTAATTCTATCTCCACTATTCGTTGTTAGAAATGGCGACCAATAGCGCCATAAAGCGGATCCTAAGGATGACATATTGCGAGCATCACTTTTATATATTCTCCGCTAGATGTAAAATATTATTTAAAGCAATTCCGATAAACTTTATTGATGTGATTTATTTATATTTGACACTTGACTGGAGTATTTCTTTTAGTAATTTGAATGTATTTTGTGATGTATTACTCTGCTACATAAATTTGTACTTAATTTGTATATTACTCGTAGACATACATATTTAGAATAATTTAAAGGTATTATATATTTAGACGTTTACCACACTTATAACTATTTATAATCTGTATCTAGATTATTATGTCAAATTAGATCAAAGGCAGATTTATTTATATATACTTAAATTTAATTTATATATTTGAGGGTAGAATGGCACAGTTCTAATACGATTTAGTGTAAATAGAAGTACAAGCCAATTAATATTTCACGAGTTATTAAAAGCCTCACGGCATTCACAATAATTGAGCAACCGTTACGTATAATATTGATCGAGACCCACACCATAATCCAGCTGAATATCTAAAGGTCGTAGTGTTGCTAGTATTGACAATTTTTTTAGATTTTTTTAAAGTAAAACACTGAAATAAGGTTCTGTACACCTGACTTAAGTAATTTTGATCTAAGTACAAAACATGATGATGATCTAAGTACAACAAATGATGCACAAACTAGAGAAAAATATTGCTTTCCTTAAGTTTCAATTTTCAGACGACACTTGCAAGCGAATGTACACAGGTCGCGTATTCCATTTACGCGGCCAGCACAGCACGGAAGTCATTCAATTAACACGATAAATGCAAAACAACTGCTACGCGAGATTAAAAATAATCCGAACAAAGCGAGAGTGCGTCGCGGTGCAGGAAAATAACAGGAAACACTGGAGGCGCTCTGGATACGCTAGTTTTCTGTACGAGCGATAATGCGCTGCGTTCTTTGTTGAGAGAGAGAGAGAGAGACAAGTAAAACAGGAATAAATAGTTTTCTTTTAGTTAATAATGTGGTTTTCCTTGATTGTCAAGAGCTCAAGCTATGGGATATTAAGAAATACGCCTGTAAAGAGGTCCTAGCTATTCAGGGAGAGAACCATGGGAGAGTATAACACGCCTCTGTCAACTTCTTCGGGGAAACAGCTGTGATGTTACGTTTTAATATAAATACAATATAATTAAGTACAACCTCTGAATGTTTGAATCTTACAATGGTCTCTGTACTAATGTATTTATTGTTCGTAGTGTATTGAATATAGAACGTAGTGGATAATTATAGTAAATTGAGAACATTTTAGCTTTGTCCCACTGACACGCTCGTCGGCGGACGCGTCGCGACAAAACAATTCGATTAGCCACTAACGCGGCTTTCAAATGACTACGTACCCAATTTTGACGCGATTTCATTCATTAACATTCCATTACAGCCCCGTTTAAACGCCATGGACATTTACTATTTACGTCGGTCATATGGTAGGTACCACACGCTAAATCATTTCTTTAGACATCGGTGTTAACATTAAAGCTTTCTATTCATGACGGCATCGCATTGGCAGTTCTAGTATTGCATACGATCATAGGTTACGGTGGTTTATTACCCTTAAGTCGGCCATCCAACCGCCCGCCAGGTTCAATAAAAAACTAACATCACGCCTCTATTTTCACGATGATGTAGGCAAAGGAGTTTGGAGACACCATGTGTCACCAGTTACTTGATACGTCCCACGGAATGAGCATATGGGTGTTGATATTAAAAAGTTATGTAATCAGAGATCATTTATGAAATAAAAGTTTAAGCTCGCCTTGAGATGACGCGAAGACGCGCGACGCGAAATTTATTTATTTATTACAATAATTCAAACTACATCTAACAACACAAGCAATCCAATTCAATTGAGTAGTAGAAGAAAAATATAGTTATTGTAATAAATAAGATGTTTTATCTGACGGCACTAAAGTCGGGATGTTATTATTCTTTATACATATATTAATTGGCTCGTGGACGCGGTGGTTAGTGATCCTGATTGTTAAGCCCGGTTTTATGGGTTTGATTTCCACCTGAAGCAAATGTATGTATGATCAGTAGAAGTTTTTGTTCTGTACATATGTGTAAAAAAAGAAAAAAAAATATATATGCTATTGAAAACTAGTACATTAGTACAAAGTAGTTCAGTAATTTTGCGGCTTTAATTATTATTAATCTAAACAGAATGAGGCTAGATATAAAGTTAAATGTTTCTAAATTATCAGTCGTGCAAATAGCAAGTTGACACAAATTAATCCATAAGAAAATATGAACACGCGTACCGACATTAGACAGTTTGATCGATTTTAATATTGCACAGCGGATGTGAATACGTTATAAAAAGGCCGCGGCGCGATCTGCCGCCTTATCTCCGCCAAACAGCCTCCGGAGTGTACATCTATAAAGTTGATAGCAACACGCGTCGTAGATGAAAGACGTTAGTCGAGCTGAGCTCGAGCAAATCGTTCAGTAGACCTTAACATGACTCATTAAGTTATTATGATTAAATTACATTACATTGCTTACGGTGTAGGCACAGAACACTGTTTGCCAAATATTATACAGACTTACAGACATGCTTATTGCACGTAATATTTAGCTGGCCATACATAATTAGATTCTTTTTTATATTTATTTTTCAAGTAGCTTACTACTTGATTAATAACAGGGTAGTGAGAAGTCTCCGAAAACAGTGTGCGTGTGTGAAAAGCGTTATAAATGCAGAAGAAGCGAGTAAGTTTTGTAAGGATAGATATGTGGCACTCGGTGCCTTCTGCTTACCCAGTAACGGACCCGACGATATAATAATCTATATAACCAAATATAATACAACGCAGTCTAAATATATAACTTTTTAAAGTTACATGTGCATCTCGTCCCGATACTAGTAAGTATTTCTTGAAGTAGTTTAATACAGTTAGCAAGCGAGGGGATGGATCGCTCGCGCGCGGAAGGAACTTTGTTCGAGATCATTTCTAATGGAATTACACCCTAAGTGCCGGCTCCGCATATTCCATACCTACGAGTACTTTCGGTGCTACGTTTCACGTGATCGCAGCGAAATATAAAATGTCGTTAAATGCCTTCACATGCTGGAGCTATTATTGTTAATTGTTTTTCCTTTAACAAGTTAAACGTATTTTCCGTCTGAATGATAAAAGATGATTTAGAGTATATCACGCCAAATATCTTGATGGGTAGGCAGCAAGCATAAGTTCTAAGATATTCTTTCCTTATAGATCTGACTTGCTTCTTCTGCAAATAGGTCAGACATTAGATCCACAACATGTAAAAAATAACAATTATATAACTTTAAATAACAATAGGCATCAGATATAAAGTATAAGCATGGAGATAATTGACCTGCCTGTTATTTACCTGGCTTCATTATAACAATAATAATAAAAATAATAATGATAGAATGTGATACCGCATGTGGCCATGTAGGCTTTCAATCTTGTTGCGGTACGTAATGTCGGTAATTATCGCGACGCAGAGCGGAGCGCGCGGACCGGCGGAAATGTCCACTGTAATATGCCTAATTTCTACAAACAAACAACAGCCTACTGGGAGCTGCCGTTACGCGGGGCTTACGAGCTATATCATTAAAAATGACACCTTAAGCAATCATCTTCTACATTGTTATCAAATTATTCCAATTAGTGTGTACTATTACTCGTAAGTCTAGGTAGTTTAGGAAGCGAGGGAGATAATTTGATCATGATAATGTCTGTAAGATAGCACTGATCACTGCTCTAGCCGCCGACGGATAGTAACGTAGAGGTAGCGAACAGCTGTGTTATGTAATCCAATCCGAATGCCCAGCGTTGGTATTGCAGGCCAAAAACTCCCTATGAACGTGTATAAGATCGCTCATTAGGATGCTATGTCCGGTAGAGTAATGAGACGGGCTAACAAAGATGATACAACAACGAATCATACACCCCAGTGACAAACAAACTGAGTAACACAATTCCCCGTGTTCTCGCTGCGCTCGACGCTCTCCCGGACGCTAGACCTCGGTGAGAATTTTGTGCGATTCAATTTCAGGTGATATTTTTAGAATATTTGAAGTTCTGTGAGCGAGTACTTTGATTGAGATGTCCTTTAATTGACTTTATTGGTCTCGACCGTCTCAATTAAAGTAGATTATAAAGATAAATGAATAAAACACATTTACATTCAATTAGTGTCTTTGCGAATAATAATAATAAAGTAAAGATAAGTTTACCTACTTATCTGAGGTATACCTGTACAGCATTTGTTGTTATGTGTTGAATAATCAACCAGACCCAAAGTGGTACACAGCCGTGAGTTAAATTAAGATGTAAAAAAGGTCTGTCTTAGTGAATAATTATAAATATTGATATTAAAATATGCTTAACGTTTCTGGGAATTGGTTCTATTACTTAGGAGAGTCTATTTACTTTTGTTTTTGGACATTCCCTTCTAGGAATGGATGTTTTGCTCCTTATGATATTTATTAAACAATACAAGTCACAAATGAATACTATTTAAGTATTTAATATAAGGCATTTAAATGATTCTTTTTGTGCGATTGTTTTTATAACGCTATTACTTCAAAATAAATCTATGTAAGTACATATTTCTATGTATATACGTACGTAGTTTATTAGCCGTCCGGTTACTACATAAAACACAAGTGCTTTTGATGCATAATTTGGGATCAGACAAACGTATGTGGTAACATAAGATATTTATATAATTATTATTTATTACTTTCTAATCAAAAACTATACGCATTATAATCTAGGTGTATTTCAGGCACGAATTTGATTGAATCTCCAACAAAAATGGTTGCTCTGGAATCCGCGTATGTAATGAAACCTGCACCTTGGTTCAAGACACGGATAGCTTATTACCGTTACACAGTGCTCAACTACTGCGCTGCACTTTATTGAAACACTGATTCAAAGGCCCTTAATGTAATTGCTGTAGAGTCGGACAGGCGTTCAGTATCGTCGGAATGACTCCCCGGATGTGTCGATGGCTTAGAAGCGTCTCGGGTGACGTCACGTCCGGATCGCCCGCCGCAGACACCTCGAGACCGGCTTCCAAGTTGTGCACAATAAGACGACTATTTCTAAACCGTCAAACGCAATCGTCTCTACATTTGGTTGTCTGCTGTATACCAACACGTGGTCTGGCCAGTAACCATTGATTTCGTTTTTAGGAAAAACTGAATTGAAGAAGTAACTATTTACAACAGGATTGTGTTCAAATACGGAATGCTTGTCTATTATCCTATAACATTCGAAAATTTAAAAGTAGAACTGTTTTTTTACAATAAAGTTATACGGCAATATGGCGTGGTGAGTTAAAAATGCAACTATATTTTTTTATTCTCTACAAAGTTCATATATTAATCATATACATAAATTACAAAACAATGAACGATACACAGACAGATAGATAGAATTTAAAATGGCATAATATTTGGATGGTCGATGTTTCTTAATGGATGTAAATGGCGTCGCGGGTACAAACCACCGTTTGTCACGACAGTAATGGCGCGGAAAATCGGCGTCGTCCCGCTTTGTTGCCAGGAAGAATGGAGTCGATGAAACGTTGCTAAATAACGCAACTCCGAAGCTTATCATCTACGGAGAGATGTGTATTTATAGCTCGGGATTTGTTTTGTTGATGCAGCCATTGTGAAAGTTTAGGTCAAGCAAAACTTTAAGTACCTGTCTCCTAACAGCTGATAGAACAATTGATCTCAGCTGTTAAAATTTCAAATTTGTGCAGCTTGATAGCTAATAGGACAATAAATATCAGCTGTTATAATTTAGGATACAAAATTTACGGATAAAATTCAAGGGTATCAAATATTTATTTACATGAAATTTCAATATTCGCTTATTTATTCAGGAGTACATGATTTAGTGGTATTGATTTCTAGAAGTTTTCACATAATTTATTCGAAACATAACATCACGTCTGTAGTTCTCAAAGATATAAGCAGAGGAGTATAGTACATTCCCACGATTCACCAGTTACATTTACGTCCCACTATGTAATAGGTGGTGAGCCTATTGCCATGCACCGGGCACATATCTGGACTCCAAGCCACTACTAGAACATCTAAGTTAGAAAAGTTTAATACATAGTACCCGGTCGTAGTATCATAGTATCAGCAGTCGCAGTCGCAACCAACACGACCAACGAGGCTGTCATATGTAGTCAATACTCGAGATTGACGTATAATTTCCTTTGTTAGTTTACTTAATTGGCATTTGGTTAAAATAAACGTAACATCACGCCTGTTATCCCCGAAGAGGTAGGCAGAGAAGTGTGGGACACTCCCACATTTCAACAGTTACGTTTACGTCACACTATGGAATAGGTGGTGAGCCTATTGCCATACACCGGGCACAAATCCAGACTCCGAGCCACTACTAGAAAATATAATTTAGAAAAATTCTATAGTGTCCTACCCGCGAATCGAACCCAGGACCTCCTGATCGGCAGTCGCACTTACAACCAACACGACCAACGAGGCAGTGGTTAAAATATGTACGTGAATATATGTATTTATTTTTAATGAAAATGAAATTTTGGTTCGTCATTGCAACAGTCAAAATGAAAATGGTATTCCTGGTGATACATTTCGATTTCAATTATCGTACTCATCAGCTTATACTAGTGCATATACATATCTTCACGCCAGGTGCATCGGCGGATAGGCAGAGAGCTTCTTGTGCCAAATATCAGCATATTCACAGACCTGACATGTTTCTTCTATACTATTTCTCTCTTCATACATCTTCCACGATTTCGGAGACATAACTTCAATTCTTCTGTTATAGGGTACTACAATTTTTAAATACCTTTATAGGACTAAAACACGATTTTGATCCGTGTTACGTGTATAACACACAAGCGAAAGGCACGCTAAGATTATACGCCTGATTAAATATTTTCGCTCCAGTGCAAATAGAGGGCGGGATAGAAAAATTCACACGAATATTCAATTCATCTTTATTCGTACACCGCGCGCTACACGGAAAACTGAAACCGTGTATATTTTTTGTACGCTTAATAAAAGTGTATTTTGTATTAAAATAAATGAATATTACTATTAAATTTCCACACCACATCTGTTCCAAATTACTCAGAGATCCTGAGTGCCAATTATTTTTATCGTGACGTAACTAATTAAAAATATCATTTATTAATTGATCTATGTATGTATGTATTTTGTAGCCGATTCAGGATTAGAACTCGACTCGACTGACTGAATGACTGTCTCGTTGGTCGTGTTGGTTGCAAGTGCGACTGCCGATCCGGAGGTCCTCGGTTCGATCCCCGGGTCGGGCACTATAATTTTTCTAATTTAGATTTTCTAGTAGTGGTTCGTAGTCTGGATTTGTGCCCGGTGCATGGCAATAGGCTCACCACCTATTCCATAGCGGGACGTAAACGTAACTGGTGAAACGGGGTAGTGTATTACACTCCTCTGTCTACCTTTTCGGGGATAACCGGCGGGGATGATGTTACGTAGTAACAAACAAATAAATCTATTAATCCGTCCAAGCATTATATTGAAAAGACAATTGGCTCACCCCAGCGCCCACGCGTCCCAGCTGAAACACAAGTAGAGGTGGAACTTTCCCGGGCGAACTGTGTTCATACTTCACCGCCTACTCAAAATAAAAAGTGTCGTCTATTTTTCCGTCGTAGGTATATGCTTTAACTACCTTTATAATACTTAATTAGATACTTTGGTTTTCTTATCAAAATTAATGGCTACGGTAAAAGTACTTATTTAGTTTACTTTACTCCTATGGTTGCATGATGCTTTCTTTGTTACAATTGTATTATACTTACAATTTACGCATAATACACGTAACGTATGAAGTGGGTGAACATACCATCACACCGAAGGGATAGGCAACGAACTCCCACACTCCCACATCTCACCTGTTACGTTATGCGTCTTAACACGGAATACAGGTGAGCTTATACAGCGGGCATTAACCCAGACTCCGAGCTTTCCAAGGATTTCAATTTAGAAACAAATAATATTGCACCCGGAGATGGAACACAGGACGTTTCGATCAGTATTTGCAAGTTGCAAGCAAACACACGATCAATTAGGTTGTCGTAGTGCATCCGGCTGTGCGCTGATGTAAAATAATCCGATGCCCTGAAATAAAAAACATGTACCTACCTATGTAGATACATGGTATTAATCGAAGCACGATGAGCGCACCAAGGTGGCGACCCCGTCGTTGACGGATGGTCGCTGTGACCCCCGTCACCGGGAAAAAACTCGAGAGCGATGTATGAATGGTGTGAAACGCGCGCTATTATCCTGCGCCTGGCCCCCGCTGCGCCTTTCTTGCGCCTCCGAGTGTGCCTTTGTGCAGTCCGGGCCTCGAACCACAGACACACACATAATTTATTTCCAATGCCTTTTGTTGCAACATTTCAACTAAAAATTATCAACGATTTGAAGAAAAAATATCGAGGAAGCCTCATCCCCCACCGCCTCCCTCTCTGCGGCTCTCTCTCGGCTCTCGTGCAAAACAAACACCCAAACTTGACGACCTTCGTTTCCTACTCTCACAAATATTTTTTATACAGATTCGCGGGATTGCTCACCGAATTGCTTCCTGAATATAAATCGGTGAATGAGATTGACTACTGTTATGGAAATCCGAGGAGTTACTTCGTTTGTGGCGCATTGTGCGAGAAAAACGGCTGGCGTTAGAAAATTTCGCCTCATTTATGGAGCGGAAGCTTTGCGTTGCGTTCGAATATTTGTGGTAATCTTATTGAATTTAGGTAATAGTATTAAATAATCCTCTTCATTCATATTCATAATACAAATGGCTAGGTTAGGTTATTTAAAATTATGTGGAGATTTTACAGTTAATTTAAAATGCCCAACCCACCTGGTTCCCTCGACAAGTCTGTATAACCAACAAAGAAAAATAAAGTAACATATCGATTACAAACTAAACACGTACAAACGGTTGAATAGGCGAGCACGGCCGGCGCAGCGCACCCACTGAACTTAATCTCACAAATACATTTATCATGTTCAGCCGATAAAAATGCCATTGAGATCAGCTGCACACAATGAGATACGAGCTCTCCTTACCTGATACGAGGCCGAAAGTCAATTATATTCAAATATAAATCGGATTTGCAAACGTAAGCCCGTGACAATGGCATAGCGAGGCGCCGCGATGCCACCTTTAGTGTCCTTGTAATGTCCGGGATGACAATGGACGAGCGGTTTGCGGACAGTCGTCACGCCCGCGCCCGCCCGCGCCCGCCCGCCGCCGCTCGTCGCCTCCGGGCTCGCACCATGCGTCAGCGTCACCCATCCCTTTATTCTCGCGGATCATGAAGTACCATTG
>DWTO01003040.1:0-13085 GCA_018244755.1 Jemadia pseudognetus | reverse complement strand
CGGTACTATCCTTAATCAATGATTTCTTCCACACAGCCAGCTCTGTACGAGTTAGTTGTCTTTGGAGACTGTACTTGACACAGAGCTGTCTAATGGAGACATACGTTATGTTCACTACATAGGAAGTCTGCTTCCTAAGGTAGTAGTCACCATCGTCCAAGATATTGCTTCACTACTCCGTAATTGGTGATCTGGGAGGGTTTCCCAGACTAACTCCAGCCGTAGTGTTAAGTTTTGAATGCAAATTTAAAGTAACCACACAATAATTTCAAAGACTTCTTAGCGGTTTTAAATATTTTTGGTAATTTATTTAACTGGTGAAACGCCGGAGTACTACACTTCTTTACCTACCACATCAAGGTGTACGGGCGTGATATTAGGTTTTCTATCGTACGTATGATTATTTTAGCAAGGCTCGTATAGTACCTAGTGTGTGAGTTATTACTAGATATTATTAAGTGTATAAGGCCATATAACTCAAGTGTCATTAGATGTAGGCCGATGCTCAGGAAATGTATTCAGCTGTTTCTCATGAAAACGAAAGCTGCGATTTGGCAGTCAAGGTCACTAAACACTGGACCAGCAGGTCAATCAATGTTGGCTGTTAAGCGAGAATCGTAGATATATTAAAACATAAATGTCCTTAAGTTTTTATATACATTTTCATCTAGAAATAATCTCAACTGGAACTCACACGGAAACAGTTTATAGAAATAAACTATAGTTCTCTGTGAATATCAGATATCCTGATGCATTGACGAGCTAAAAATGTAGCAGCCAATATTTAAAAAGAAATTTGAAAATAAAGAATACGAACAATTTAAAAAACTACTTTTGATTCGGACTCATTTAAACGTTGTGCCTACCATTTGTCGTGGGATTTAATATGAACACGTGGAGAATATTTATAACATTAATTTCCCTTGATATATGTATAAGGACATTTTGCGAATTTATAAGAATTTGATTTCTAATATTCGTATGCAATCGGTTACCCAAAACATACCTACGTTATATTAATTTTATATCAAAGTTACATATTCGGAAACAGTATTTTATTATTTACGTACATTATACTGACGTGCTTTTTTTGATAATTAGGTAGTTATGCTTGTTTCTATATTAGTTTTTAACAGTAAACTAAGATATGACTCGAAGAATTACGATGCAAAGCTTATAAAAAAACAGCTTATAAAAAAACAGCTTCATAAGTGAAGTAAATCGAAATGATAGCTTTTTAAATCACGTTTTAGTCAGTCCAGACTAAAACGAAACTTCGCCGAATCGATAAGAGCGAGCGATTTAAAAGTGTTCAAAGCTCGTCGACCCTCAAGAACCCTTCCCCTAATAATTTGACATCAACGTCTACTACCCACACACTGCCAAAATATCCGTGCCGAGTTTATATTCTTTTTTATATAGGCACATGAAAGTGTGGGGCCACGTAGAGGGGTAGCGTGGAGCCGTGGGGTGCTGGGCGGGGCGTGCATCTGCAGTTAGGGCTCCGCACGCGGCCGCGGTACACTCAGTCGCGACTCGCTCTCCACGCCGACAACGTCACCACGACTATCTGAACTTTTGACATTTCCGAACGCGCGAAAACCGAACGATTTTTCGATTTGACGTCACAAAACTGTCATATTTGCAATCTGATTTTTTTTTATTTGTGCCAGACGAACCGATGTAGATAAATTATACATTCGGATGAGTTGAAGAGTTGTGAAGTTTTTAAATTGGCGGGTTGATGTGTGCGAGCGAGAGGGGCGACATGGAGAGTCCTGGGGAGGAAGCGGGACGGAGCGCCCCCCCGCACACCCCCGTGGCCCCGAACGGCTCCAATAAGATCATCGGCAGAAATGTGAATGGGACCAGTAAGTCACATGCAATTTTGTTGTTTAAGTTTTTGATTCGACCATGACAGTATGAAAATAAAGGATTTTTGGTGCACAGATTATAACTAAAAACAATCCAGTCATTGCTACAAATTTGGAATAATTCAGTAATTGTAAGATTTTTAAAAATGTGTACTTTTTGGAAAAAACCTGTTCAATAAGGCATTCGTCGCAGTACTGTAATAAATACAATCCCTATATTTGAAAAGCTTGGTTTTGAAAATTTGGTGTTTTTGGTAAAAGTAGCTGTTGTCCGTTTGTTCTACTATACGTAAGTACAATATTTAAAATATTTTTTGTAATTAAAATTATCCTGGGGAGGCCTATGTCTATGTTATGTACGTATGTATGTGATTAGGCTTTGTACCTAAGGCTTTATAAGACACTGTAACCCTTAATGTACCTATTTAGCGGAAGTATTTAGTAGATATATATTTAAATTATCTTTTCATTTATAATAACCACGTCATCTCTTAGATTATGGTAGCGAAACACATTTTATAATTAAAACATAATAGGCCTATAAAGATTTTTATACTTGTGTTTTTGAAAGTGTGAACTATCTTTTCATAAAGTTTTATCAAACTCAATTCAGTCGGTGAACGCATATAACGCAATAAGCAGGTACCTAATTAAACAGGGTTCGTTTCGTACGAATATATTATTTATAAAATACCTATATATTCCATACACATACCTACTTGATATATAAAAAATGATTCGGAACTATATCTGAGCTCGAAAATATAATGGAGAAGATTATATTTTTACTATGCAATATTAACACACTTTAACATATACTGAATAACTTGTAGGTAACTATCATTTATAACATTTGAATATGGTTGACACCATATTTAAATAAAAGTCCGTTAATTGCTTTTCACCGCCACGCGACGTCGGCAATAAATTTCAGACAATCAAATTTTATTATCATATACGTTAACGTCTTTGTTAGGATTTTTATACATACATACATATCATCACGCCGAGTCCCTTGCGGGGTAGGCAGAGAGCAGGATTTTAGGATTTTTATAAATAAATATAATGCATAGAATAGTTGTATCCAGCGGGATTCGAACTCAGACCCCCGACATAAAGTTCTTTTATGCCCTTAATTATAAGAAAATTCACCTCATCAACAGCCTAATTCCACTGCCGAGCATGGGCCGCCCGTGAGGGGTTTTTGCCCATAATCCCTACGCTGGGAATTTTGTTGGGATCGCAGAGCACTGCTTCCTCAGAAAACTATTCAGTTTGTACTACAAGCTTTCAATATTAATTGCAACCATTCTAACTTTATGAATATTTACAGTTAATGTAAATAAATTCCAATGAAAGGTAAAATAAATAATTTCTTATTAATGTTAATGTAACTTATATGTAATTTATATTTTTTAATAACTAACTAACTCGAAACTCGTAGTGGCTCGGCGTTTGGATTTGTGCCGGTGCATGGCGATAGGCTCACCACCTATTCCATAGTGGGACGTAAAAGTAGCTGGTGATACTTGGGATTGTGCTACACTCCTCTGTCTACCTCTTGCTGGATTATAGGCGTATCCCAATATGTCTACAAGTACATATGCACATCGCGGCGAGACCACGCGCGGCGCTGTCTCGCGCTATCATTGCAACAATAGTAAATGCATGTTTTTGCCGCGTCTCCTACAACAATCGACTTTTTGCCGCGCCACCATAATTCCGAATGATAAACTCGACGTACGGCAAAAAGCGGCTCGTTTCAAAGAAAATTCACATCGCACGGACTCGAACCCGGCGGTGGCAATTTGTGTTTTTGCAGCGCTAATCTCTGCGCTGATGGCGGGTGCTGCGTGCGTCCGTGCGTGCGTGCGGTGCGACCCACCCGAGTTTCGGTGTTACAATACAGTACAAATAAATAGATGCGTGTTATTACACTATATCATCACGCGGGCTCCCTTATGGGATACGCAGAGAGCATCAAATGCCAAATATCTGTACTATTTTGGACCAGACTGCATCTTCACATTCAATTCAAATGACATTTATTCAAAATTGGTTCCTTAGAACACTTTTTGTACGTCCAAATGAGACTGCCAATTGTATAGGTGTGCTGTTTATCCTGAAAAAATCTCTATAGGTGTGCCATTGCATCTGTTGAAATAAACACTTATGTTAAAATATAAACTAATTTATTGTGGAGCTGGAGTTACATCACACCAAAACCAAACATGCTTATCATTTAAATAATCATTTACTTTGTAATAGGCTTTTTCACAAAAATTGACTGTAATAATAGATTTAAAATTTCTATTGAGAGTGTGTGAGTGAGTGAGATTACTATCGTCTTTTGGTATTTTGTTGTAGAAGCGAATACATCGAAGCGGTTAATATTCTCCTTATAAAAGGGCGCCTGTTTCTTCTCCCCACCTAGTGTCCTAATAGGACGACAGAACGCGACATTTGCATCTACCAACATTTTCATTATAAGCAAGATAAATAAGCTCGTACTACATTGTCGATGGGCCACGGGGGCCAGCCAGCACCACGCCGTACAAGTGAACGCTCGATGGAAAATTCACATGGCATGGATTCGAAGCCGCTGGTAATTTGTGTTTTTCTGCGGCCAGCGCTCGCTTTGTCTCGGGGATGCTTTTTGTACAACACTTCTTAATGCTGCTGTAGTCGGCTCGAGTACTCTTGATACTATTCGTGAATCTTAATTTCTTGGGGTATGTTAACGTTTAAACAAGTTATGATACGTAACAGAGAAAAAATCTTTTTTTTTTAATTACCGTGTAATAATTTAAAACATAATTTTGTTTTTTATGGAAAATTAAAATTATTAATATTATTATGAAGTACAAGTTGATAGATGATACTTAGGTATGTAGATAAGTAAAATGATTGGTTCATTTTATAGTCCTTTATTGTTTGTTATAAGTATCAAATTTATCTAATAAAGAACGAATTAAATGCTTATTGACATTTTCTACCAGCTATACCGGCCATGTGGGAGTATTAGCGCGATCCAACCGGTATTAAAGGATCACCAATAAAAAAAAATATGTTATAAATATGTGGTCAGAGAAAGAGCGTAAAAATGTCTTTTTATAAAATTTTCAATAATGTGTTAATCTTCACATTAAGTAGTTGTTTCACAGCGTGACTGACACGAAAATGATCAAACACGCGACAGCTGGCCGCGAGCGCGAATGACAGTTTATTGGAACACATTACACTTACACATGTCTCTTACATAAATACAAAATTTACTGGTGTATGTATTTATTACTATTGCACAAGATATTATGTGTACATAATATGTAGGTATATAATAGTTTGATAGTGTACTAAATAAAAGTAAAAATGGTGATAATTATTTACATAAGTAAGGCATAAGATTTCTGTTTTTAAGCTAACGAACATTTTATGTTTTACCATACTTTATTGGTTAAATACAATGATTGATAATGTAGAAAATAATGTTAAATACAAAACATGTGATCTTTGACATCTAGTGTTTTTTGAACGATAACAGTGCCAGTGACAGCGTATTGCGAGGAAAAAATTTGTCCTTTTCATATTTTTTGTGCTTATTGCCACACACCGGACACATATCCAGACTACGAGCTACTACTTACTAGAAAATCTACAGTAGAAAAATCTAATAGTGCCCGACTCGGAATATGAACCTAGGACTTGGTGTACTAGTCGGGTTTACTGGACCAAAATTTCTGTCTTGAATAAAAATTGATAATTTTATATGGTACTGTAATCAAAGTAAATAAGCCGTCACAATATTTTTAAAATACAAGCAGACATTGTATTGAAAACACCGTTATAAATTAAAAGATAATATTATTTAATTGCAACAAAGTGTATCATATTTTTTGTACAACCGCGAGCATGTGGATGTACAAGGGAATAATATACAATTTAATGCGCACGTATACAGAAATAAACAAATGTTTTTGTTCCCACTCATGTAGGCCAGTGAGACGTTTGTAATTTTTTGCGACACATTCCATGACATAAAATTAATATTGATGCGCTGTAGAGGGCTGAATTTATTTTAAATAATTTGTCTATTATATTTGCAAATGAACTCCGGGCGTCTGTGTTAGTGTCGTTTACTTTTTAGTTAATTATTAATTTTTATTTCCCTCCAAAATTCTCATGCAACTCGATCGTATACAGGCATGTTCCTTTTATTAGTGAGTAATACTTTTTTATGTGCGGCCAGTTTGAGTAAAAACATTCTGATGATAATAAAAGAATTTGTAAATTAACATTGTTTCTGTTTCGATATTTCTTTTTGTATTTGACTGCGAACGTCGCATTCGTCAAACTTTCAATTTATTGTATTATTTTTAATATTAACAAATTTTGCTGTAATATGTATATTATTAACATATTAATTTAACACATCAACTTTAATTTTCGTAGAAATAGAGTAAAAAATACAGCATTCCTTTGATTATTATTATTAAATCTCACAACCGGTAATTTAGTTTATTCTTTGAATATTATTGTAATGAAATATACCTCAAACGATTGCATTGTTTGTGATTATACAAATGCGCTACAAAATTAACGAAAGCTATGTGAGTGGCTCGAGTATCAAAGCCGACTGATCGCGCTACAGAAACAGTTTGACGTGGTAAAAACTCTAGTCTACATCTACACAGAGGTGGAAAAACCGTGGAAATGTAAGAAAAACTGCGCTCACATGCGGCGCCGCAAAAACTGCTGCTCGGAAACTAACGCTCCTGCTGCACGGAGAAAACGCTTCTCGCTAGCTGTGTAGCTGTTTTTAATGGCCTTATCATCATCTTCAATGTTATATAACGATTATTTACACCAGCAGAGTAGCTGGCGGCTCACAATTTTATTTTTCTTCCCACTCCGAAGTACTTGAAGTTGCATTACTGGAATGTATCTCTTACTTTGCGAATTTGTTAATTTGAACGCAACTTTCTTTTTACAATTTTTTTAAGTTCTCACTACTGGCTGCTAATGTGCATTACCGTACCTCATTTTAAATGTATGTGGGTCTGTTTGATACTTCTAAGACGAAGTAAAACCGTCGTAGACATGATAATATTCGTTACGAGTCTCAGAATAAGAACGGTTAAGGGGATAGCTTCAGTTGTATATGTGATTACATACAGATAATAACCAACTGCCCTATTTGACAGCTGTTATAAAAAACTCCAGCAATTTTTTTGTGTAGTTTGAAAAACGAACGTTTTCCAAGTAGCCAACTATAAAGGGGTCTGTTCACGGCACATGTAAACACAAGTGTCGTTATTCACGTCGCATATTTTAAAAACAATTTCTCACAAAAACATTTAAGTGGCCATGTTCATAAATAATAACGTATACAAATTCGCTGAAGTAACGCCACTTCTTCATGAATTTCAAAGAGTGCACGGTGCCTTTATATATTTCGTAACCGTAAACTTTTTCAGCTAGGGTTGCCAGTTCAGAGAAACTGTATGGCCTCCGTTTAATTGGCCATCGTTATGAATTAAAGAAAAACTTTGCGTTTGTGTTAAAAATGAATCAGTTAGTTGTTTTATTCATACTATACATTCTCAATAGTGTTACAATATATACCCTTTTATATTTTCTTTCAAATTTACGAGTGATATTTGATATTGAAGCTTACGTCATTTATTTATAGTTGCTTGTGCGAGGACAATTTCCTTACCAGTGCGGTAATAGAAGCAAAGAAAATAAGAGTGAAATAAAATAGTTTCATCATAGTGAGTACGGTATTCCAGGTATTATATAACACGACGTAGCGTAACATAGAGTTATACGGGGTTCCAAATTCGATCTTCCCTAACCAAAGTCAACCTCCTGCACGTAGTGGATCCTGCTGTGAAACAAATGAGGCGTGATGATGATGACAGTGATGAAGATTATACTACTGTTAAGGAGGATGTTGAAAATAAAGTAAAAGTCATGAAGAGTAAGAAGTGACAACCCTAGCAGCAAGTGACCCGGCTAACGAAAAGGGCCATTATGTAAATAAATGCATAAAAATGCACATAGCAAAAACAAATCTTTTGGAGTTTAGCGTGCGATAATAAAGTATTACTATAGCGGTGGGGGTTGTTTGAAAAAACTCCAAAGGAAACTAAATGTTCGCGCGGAGAGGCGCTTGTGTGTGTCACAGTGTACGGGTTCCGTATGAATAATGTACAGATGTAATAACGTCCTCTGACTGCCTCGTTGGTTCAGGCTGCCTCGAGGCTGCTGATCGAGAGGTCTTGAGATCAAATTCCGGGTTTCGTACTATTGGAGTTTTCTAACTACAATTTCTAGCATCGGTTCGGAGTGTGGATATGTGCCCGGTGTACGGCAATAGGCTCACCACCTATTCCATTGTGGGACGTAAACGTAACTGGTGAATTGTGGGAGTGTTCTACACTCCTCTGCCTACCTCTTCGGGGATCACATGCGTGATGTTACGTTACAAAATTACCCAGACAACAAACAGTTAATCTAGCAAGTGAGCGTATAATGCAGTAAGCTAAATATTAGACATGAATAAATGTATGTCAGCATCAAAAGAGTTTATCACCACGAAATAATAACATTAGTTTGATACGGCGATATCCACGTAAGCTAGTTGACGTGGAGGTGTTTCGGAATGGTTTGGCGTAACGAATATCGTATGTTTGTGGCACTTTATTACTCATTGTTAGCGGCGTGGGGTGCACTCATCAATCATGCCGCGGGGCGCTCCAGGTAAAGTGTTAATAATAGCTACCACCGAGTGGTTTATCATTATTTAGTGCACAATAGTGCTCTACAATGGATACTTAATTATAGAAGCAAACGTGGGTGAGCGAATTACGATTGGAAGGTGAGAAGAGAATATAGGTAAGATGAATTGATATACGAGTTATGTTCTGCTACTTACGTACTCAATATGTTAAGCAAAATTTGCAAAAAGAGCAGCTGACCTGAAATCAATGGCTTTAAAATCATGCGTTAAAAAAAATTGTAATCCTATATGAGGTACTTGAGCACTAAAAGAAAGGATTTTTTTACTCATTTTTTAAGGTAGTAAAGTTGCATACCTAACCTTGTACGATTATGATCAATTAATTAATTGGAATTAATTGATTGAATCAATTCTGGTGAATTGTGGGAGTGTTCTACACTCCTCTGCCTACCTCTCGGGGATAACAGGCGTGATGTTACGTTTTTTTACGTTAATTAATTTACTGTCATCTTTTTTTAGGAATTTCGTCGCTAACAGTAAAATAGGGAGTAATCGTGTTAATGAATTTTTCCATTTTTAAAGCTACTAAACTTAAGATGGTAGTTAGAGATAATTTTACTATAATACATGTTTATTTTATGTACTAGAAAGTGTATGTCAATGGCACTGCGGGGCAGATGTACTTTGCTATAAGAATGAGAAATACATATATAAAAATGAAATAAATAATCTATCCTCAAACTTTGCAAACGAGTCCTATTTTGTCCTATTTTTCATATCAGTAACGTATTCACGCCTGTAATCCTCGAAGCGGTAGGCAGAGGACTGTAGAATTTCGTTTACGTTCCACTATGGTGTGTAGGTGGTTGTCATATCAGTGTTATATTATATTTATGTTTTTAATTCAACATTAAAAAATCGTTTCATTCCGATGCTTGTAATCAGTTCATATGTCTCTCAGAACGAAAGGGGTACAGTGTGGCAAATGTGGGAGTCTGCATCTCACATGCTTTAGAGAACAATATGGAGAACTATAGATTTTAATCATTAATACTTATAGTCCTATCGTTACCGCTACATATTCCGCAGTAATTAGTCACTTGTTATAAACAATCAATAATTAGGTTTCAGTGTTTTCGTTGGAATTTCTTTGTACACGAGTGAAATGGAAAAAACATTGGAGAATAACAAAATTGTGAAGCATAGAGAAATAGTAAGTGAGCAACAAAACGCACTTTATCAGGTGGCAGCCGCTTTATCCCGCTAATGACCAACCCCTCCAGAGCAATAAAAGTCGATACCAGCCTCCCTGCGCGCGGTTTGGATTGAGGCGTCTTGATACTTATCATGTAATTACATAAATATTAAATGTAATGTACCTGTCCGACTGCCTCGTTGGTCGTGTTGATTGCAAGCGCGACTGTCGATCAAGTGGTCCTGAGTTCAAATCCCGTGTCGGGCACTACTGCATTTTTCGAACTTAGATTTTGTAATAGTGGCTCGGAGTTTGAATATATGCCCGGTGTATGGCAATAAGCTTTCCACCTACTTACTCTATAATGGAATGTAAACATAACTAGCGAAATTTAGGAATATACTAAACTCCTCAGCCTACCTCTTCAGGGATTACAGTCATGGTATTACGTGCCTATATATTAAACGCAACCTTCTGAGAAGACCTTTATTAATACTAACTAAAACAATAAACCAGAATAAACCAAGCGTAAATACACACGTGTCCATGCTTGCTAAAACATAGTGCCATATAGTAAGTAACTTATGACAATTCGTCGTAAGATATTGTACCGATGCATTAAGACTTTGATATTTCAAGGGTATAATGTAAATAATCGTGTCACGTTTATACAAATACAAAATTATGAGCAATGGATACGAAACGATCAAAACGCATCGGTCGCGGTGCATGTTCACCGAAGCGCGGCTGAGAATTAGCGGCGGCGGGAAAGAAAAATGATTGTGACAGTCCGGCGAACAGCGCTAATGGAGTCTGCGTCTGCGAAATGTTCCATTTACTGCGCGTTCTGGACGCGCCTCACATCGCCTAAGTCACACAAGAACATTGAAACGAATTAAAATTATTGCTAAATTAATATATAATCGTCACAAGCTGTAATACGATCATTCCCCGAATCGATCTGATAGTAGAACCTATCTCTTTCTATTTCTCACTGAACAATGCATATTTATATACATCGCAGACATTAATGTCAATTCTGTTAGAGTTTACATAGAATTGTCTATGAACAACAGAGATGGCAAACTCTGTAGCTTTAAATATTAATATAATATTAATATACTCACTGTTATTGGGCAAAAGTCTGTATTAAAAATATGTGTATTCCTGTTTGTACGTACTTTACGAAATAAACTGTTTATATCTACCCATCAATTTATCAATTATGGCATGGCTATTTCCTTTGTCTGCGTTATAAACTTACTTGATCCAAGATTTAATTATGTGGGTGAGATAGCTGGCATTAATCTATTTGTATGTAGTGCGCGCGGTAAGTACAGGCGACAAACTATGAGACTTGTAATTTGTAAAAAGAATTATTAAATCTTAACATAAACATGACAGATGTAGTAATATTTAATCATTTAATGTGGTACGGTCGTGAAAGGTAGCTCGTAAATGTTTTTTCTTTTAATTCTGATTTGAAATAGTTGCGGCCAGTATACTCAGATGTACTCGAATATATTAAAATTCCGATTACCTATATATACTGAGGGTAGAATAAAATCGAGTTGGAGAGCTCAAAGCGATAAGGCGACCCCACCCCTGCGATATAACACAACATTCCCCTCACAAATTAAGTGTAAAACAAACCTAATGAAATTTAAATATCTCTTGGAGGACGCAATAGCTGCACAAATAAAATCATGTCGCAGGGGAGAGTAATCGTTTCTATTGTGTACACATTGTGCTGAATTATGGGACTGTTGAGTTTTACATCCTTGTCGTAATACCGCTTCGTGTATTTCCCTTTATTTTCTCCTCGTTTATAAGATGGGTGAATGCGACAAAGTTCTAGTGAGTATATTGCGAAGTATGAAGGGGCGGGAATGCTCTCCAGACAGTAATAGGCTCTTGGGGTGATAAGCATACCTCTTATTGTTAGCTTGTTATCTAATAATTTAAGATAATATGCTTAGCAGCGAGTGCGGAACCCAAGGAAATCTGTTTGTGGAAGATTAAATTGCATTAATATTTAGTTTGTAACCCTCGGATGTATGTTGTTTTGTTATGTGTATATTATATGTATATGTATTGTGTTATTCTTATGCAGTTCATATCAATTTATTCGATAAGAGACTCAAATAAAATATGTACATATTTGAGTTGAACAAAACAAAACAATATATATACATATATAGGTACAATTCTTACTGATCTTTTTGTTTTAAGTATGTACTTCTACATTTATTTAATTCAACATTAATCTATGTCCGTAATTATTATGCATCTTCCTGCATTGCAATGACTGTACTCAATATTGAAATGCACGAACAATATTCCAGCAGATTGGGACAAATATTCAAATGAACGTCTTAAAAACACGTTGCCACCCCTCAAAGGGAAGGATACTAATTTTCTTTCAAGTCTAAAAGAAGCTTCCTTTCAAGAAGTGGAAAAAAGTTACAATCGAAAAGGAAATTTGCGTTTTAAATCCTCTAATGAAGCTGAGAAGTTTGTAATGGAGGGGCGAAAGGCTGCGAGCAAATTGAGGAAAAAACTCGAGACGACTTAGGTAGCTACTCTAATGGCATCGAAATGAACGAGATTTGATTGGGAAGCATTTTCCATCGTATCTTTTACAGTGGAATATCGTCGAGTTATGTTTTTCATTCGTTCTTTATAGAACCCTAATGACTAAATATATAAGTACCTAGTCTTTGCCCTCCTTTTAGGATATGAATGGAAATAAAGGCTATAATTGGATTCCTTGCACTAAAAAGTCTCCTTCAGACTGGTATTAAATTGCTGAATCGATTTAGAAATGAAATCATTTCGAGTATGAATTATGTGGGAATGTATCAAATTCAATACAATAAGCATTTGTACGTAGCAGTATTTTGATCTAAGTATTAAAGTCGAAGAGTTCAAAGCACACAAAAGCTAATCGCGAGAATTTTGTAGTTCAGTGGTTAAAACACTTTATCGAGTAGCAAATTAGTTTATATGCGGCTTTGGTTACTAAGTGAATGTATCTAGTCAGTCGAATAACTAGAAATTCCTTGATTGAATTTATTCTTCACGCGAGCATAATAGTAAATATAACTTTATAAAGAATTAAATCTTCATTGTAATGTGTCCATAACGTCTGTCATTTAGATCGATACAGCGAGGCGCAAACTATAATCAATAGACGCCAACAGACGTTTAAATAATTTATACGAAATAAAATTTAATAAATTTCTGTTAACCCAATGTATCCTTTATTGTTTAG
>DWTO01003039.1:0-13086 GCA_018244755.1 Jemadia pseudognetus | reverse complement strand
TGTTCGACCCGGGAATCGAACCCGGGACCTCCCGATCGTCAGTCGCACTTGCAACCAACACGACCAACGAGGCAGTTCATATTTATAACTAAATTATAGCTGTAATAACTAGAAATGCAATGAAATGTAAGAAATTTAATACTATGATAATTTTATATAGACTGCTTCGGTGCTCGTCTAGGTTGCAAGCGCAACTGACGATCGAGAGTCTTGGGTTCAATCCCGGGTGGAGCAATATTGGACTTTTCTAATTTAGATTTTTTAGCAGTGAGTGACATGGAGACTGAGTATAATAATAATAGTAATCTTTCGAAAACCGTATGTTACATTTTACAAGTTTAATTTCTAAAAAAAACGCTTACATTTCATGCGCGTGAGTTTCAGGCTTGAAAATATCGCTATTCATTTGCTTCAGCAACTCTCTAAGCATATCCATGTTAATTTGAAGTACGGTTATTTTAAAACAGAGACAAGCTTGCGTGAACAGGAGGTAGGACGCTTGCGACACCGCTTCCAAGTCGCCCCACGCTTGTATTATGTAGATAATTTGGAAAATTAAAAATAAAAACTGCAATGTCAACGTGAACGCCCTGTAGGCTTTGCGTAACCAGGTCTCCGTTTCATCTGGAACCCAAACACCGAGATATCTCATGACGAACCTCGCTCTATTCAAATATATATCTTCACACGTCCACTTAGCCATGTTTCCTCTCTACCAAGAATAACATTTTCCTATTATTTATCGATAATTATGTTTTCACTAGTTATGTCATTTAATAGCGTAATTGTCTTAAATAACAGCCCCATTTATAATGATACTAAGGGGTTGGGGCATAATTTGCAGTAATTTGCTCAAAATTGCCTCCCTTTTAAATTTCGTACTCCCTTTTAAACGTCTCATTTCAGACTTAATTCTTCAAACATGTCAGAGTATGTATGTACGTATATACGTACATATATTTGTTTCTAAAGTTAATTGGGAAGAAGTTTTTGAACCCATACATGAATATTATACTCGTGTGTATATTGGTTTAAATGTTATATGAGACTAGATTCATTGTGCAGGCTTATTCTGAAGTAGCTACTATCAACAACAATAAAATTTTTGCGGGTTTCCGGCATTGATTACATTAAGTTCGATAAAAAATATAATTTAACAGTTAAATTGACAAACAGAGTTGTTTCTTATCTCTTGGAAGTAACCATACTATTCTGATTGATATCCAACATTGCATCAATCGTATCTAAGATTATCTTAGTTTGTATATTGATTGCAATGATATCTGTTACCACTTCATAAAGCCTAAGTGTCTTTGATGTTTCTTTACGTATTAGGTATATAAAAAACTATATATAATACATACATACATATTTTCACGCCCGGTCCCTCACAGGGTAAGCAAAGAGCACCGAGTACCAAATATCTCTATCCTTACAAACCTGCCGCGCTTCTTCCACATTCATCACTCTCTTCATACACGCAGGCCAGTTTCGGAGACTTCTGACTCTCCCATCAGCCAGTATCTGGCCTATTCGATGAATATAGGTGAGTCTAGGTACACCTACGTGCTGTTAAGCTGTAAATAAATTTTAAAAAAAGTTACACGATTACAGACATTATGTTTTCATATTGTTATGGGGTTAGTATTATATACCAAGTATGACTGGCGAATTTTTTTTAAACTACAAGAAAAGTAAATAAACAACGAACAAATCCATTAGTTTAGTCTTGATATGAGATTTGTTTTACATTTCATACGTTAACAATTACATGTATTTGTGATAATAGCCACGTACGGTTATTACCATTGTTCTTGTTATTATTTCATTGAGTATTCTGAAATATAGATAATATTATTATATTCCTGCATACTACGTTTTTAAATATATTAAGAGATCTTTTCAACCACGAATTAAATATGAATATTGAAAATGTTTCTTCTACTGGAAATGAAACATTTGCATAGCTGTACTCTTTGCACTAATATTACATAACTCCACCAATACTATGTATTATTGTATTGAGGATCTATCGGTTTCATAGAACATACTTATTGGCCCACCAATAGGCTCACCATTCCATATGAGGACGTAAAGGGAACTGGTGAAACGTGGGAGTCTCCTACATTCTTCTGCCTACCTCTTCGGGGATTACCGGTGTAAAATTACGTTCATATTGCGAACATAAGTTATTTGTGCACCTTTAGCGTTATGGTCTTATCGCTTGTGCGCAAACACAATAAATATCTGATTTCTTTACCATTACAAGAATCCGAGCAAATAATACCTGACGTGTGATGTGTCAACTACGTCAGCGAAATCAACTACTTGTCAAAATGTTCGCCGAGTATAGGTGAATTTTGGTAGATAAACAATATTTAAACTGTTCCTTTCAATTATGGTGCCTTAAATGCAATATAATAATAATTAGTTTGATAGAATGGAGACCGACTTGAAGGAATTTACTTTGCCACCAGCGCCTCGAGGCTTGTGTTTCGATCGCAATGATTTCGTCAAGGTAACCCAAATCGTTATAGAACTATTCGCGATAATAACTAATTATCAAGTATGTACTTAATAATTCTGTGGTTCGTTTTGCAGAAGAATTTTTCCGTAGACAATTTTCTGTCAGAACATCAAAATGTGGCTTCGCTGGAGACTATGCGCGACGATTTAGGCATCTATCTGAAGATCCTTAGGCTGGCTATGATAGAGCTTATAAACAAGGACTACGCAAATTTTGTCAATTTATGCGCGACGCTAATTGGTTTTGATAAGGCTGTACTTAAAGTCCAGGTACCATTGGGACAATTGAATGAGGAAGTGATGGTAAGATAAACACAAATAATAATTCGATTTTCAAAACCATTATAATACTTTATTACTAACAGTTTTAATGAGAAAGATGAATTGAATGAATGATAGAAGTATTTGACATTTGGTTGGTGCACTCTGCCTACCCTGTGGGGGAGCTGGTGTGAAAATATCTATGTATACATTATTAATGTGAGGAATAGAATACTTCAAATTTTTGGTAGCATGTAGTATAAAATTAAACATAACTAAATCCGTTTTTTTGTTAATGCCATGCTTCTTGGTATGTAGAGTGCTCTGCTATTATTATTATCATATTTTCATGACAAGGATCATATGGCAGGTGGATAGCTTTGAATGCAAAACTTATTAATGTAATGTATTTTAGCATTAGATACCTTATGCTCTATATCATTGTTATAAAGGGTGACAGGTTACCTATGCTAGATATTTATAAACAGCAAATCTAAACATGTATATAAATAGATGTTTATCACAATACCCACATTCAGAGGTTAGTTAATTGAAACTAGTGATATCATAGTAAGTATAAACTATTTATGTTGCAGAGTGTAAGGCAATGTTTAGAAGATGCCATGAAAGAGTTGTCAATGTGGCTTAACCAGAGGCACGGGTTGCTTAAGAAGAAACAGCTCCTTAAATACTATAGTCAAACTATAAACTGTCTGAATACACTCGACATTATATTAAAAGATGTCTCTGCTAAGAGAAAAGAAGAGCAAATTGTACTTATGGACCGAGCAGCGATGCAGTATAATCAATTAAAGTTTTCAATAACAAAATGTGGCACATTAATTAGAGCTGATGAGAAAAACCAATATGAAGAAATGGGAGGGAGTTTGGTGCAAACATTAAACGAGTTACTCTTTCAATTCTGGAATGATAGCCACGAGGAGAACATGTTGAAAACTCTAATCACCCTTGCATCATTAGAAAGAGTCAGTGAGACGGAAATGCTTATTAGGAAACAAGCAGTTGCACCACTATTACAAGATATTATTAATGAGCCATCATTACAAAGGAGCAAAGATGGTCTCCAAGGGATCTATAAAAGAATACTATCATTACTAGACACAAAGCTAAAATTATGGGTTACGGTTACGGAACATTCCAAGTTGACATTTCTCATTAAGAAATATAGGTTTTTAGTAAACTGTTTTTGGTGTGAGGTAGAAAGTCGTATAGAAGTAAATCTAGCATCAATATTTGCTCCTGGAAATCCCCAGTTGTTCTACAAACGCTACAGTGAGAGCATGCAGTTTGTGAAGAGACTAGAAGAGTTGTGTCCCACAGAAGAATCAGTGAGATTGTTGCATGAGACAAGTGAATATAAGAGCTTTCAAAGGCGATGGAACTTACCAGTGTATTTTCAAATCAGATTCCAGGAAATAGCAGGTATTATAATAACTTGTTGTTTGATCAAGATTTATATTAAATAAAAAAATTACCATTATATAGTGATTTAGTATCTAGTATATCTCTAAATGAAGAATTGTGTGTATGTGCAATTATATAAACTTGATCAACTACATGTGTTTTGAATTAATATGTGCATGGCTGTTAGGTTGCAGTAACCATTTTATAGCTAATTGACTGATTTACTACTCCTATGTTATAATATATTTTAATGGATAACAGGGAAAGAGTTTGGGTACAAGGTAAATATTTATGCTTTGTATTTATGTTGGTAAAGCTGTATTTCTAAAATAACAGCTGTGAACATCACCTTTATGTTATTAAGAATTAAGCCAGCTGGATTTTTTTCAGGATGGCCCGACTAGTTTCAGACCTATATGAGGTCCTTATTCATGAGCTCTCGCCGATTGTAGCGAGGTCGCGGCGGAGACTGCAGACTCATCTTTATGTTTAATTTATTTATATGTAGACTAGTAATTAATTTATTCATTTTGATATAAAAACGAAAATCAAAATGATGTTTTACAGGTGGTTTTGAGTCAGCCCTAAAAAAGACCCTAACCCTGGAGAAATCCAATGGATTTTTAATAGCAGTAACAGACAAGTGCTGGAAGGCGATGCAGGAGTGTTGGTCGGATGGAATCTATATTGAGACATTGGCGCACAAATTCTGGAAGCTCACTTTGCAATTGTTATCCCGGTATGCCACTTGGACGACTGCTTACTGTGTTCAGGTAAGTTTTGGTCTGTATTTTCTGACATTTATTTATGTCAGTAATAATAGATTCATTACAAGAAATATGGTAGGTGTATGGTAGGATACATAGGCCATAGCAGAACATAAACATTGCAAAACAACTTTTGAACAAAAACTATTGTCATGGTTGAAGTTATCCTGGAATAGATCATGTATGATAATAAGTATAAACTCTCATGTAAGTCTAGAATCTAGAAAAGTCATTTCAATTTAAATAGTCTCCAATGTCAAGAACTCTCTATTGAGAGTTTATCAAGATCTTCTTACAGTCAGTGATTTAACAGATACAGAAATATAAAATGCATTTTCCTTTCAGAGAAACCCATCACCAAGGTTAGAATTTGCAAGTGTTAATAAAGAGCTTATTGACAACTGTATTAATCTCTATGTCGATTCTCAAGTGATTTTGCAAAGGTTGCCAAAATTTATAGAAATGGTACAGGAGAAGGTCTCCAATGACAGATGCAAAGAGTTACTCATGCAAAGTTCAAAACCCTCTGAGGAATTGTTACAAAACACAAATATCAAGATAAGGGACTGCATTGTTAATGAACTGTATGAATATTTTGATATACAACTGAAGCAAGTCAGTGAAATACCAAGATTGTATAGGAAAACAAATCGTAGTATTCCGACAAAACATTGCACATACATTGAAGTCATATCTAGAACACTGAGTGAATTCAATGAGAGTAGTGTTGATAAACTACACTCTGTATATTTGAATGAACTGTATAATGTTTTATTTAATGTCATGACTATATCGTGAGTATTGTATACTTCATAAGTGTTATGTCAAATTCGTAATACCAATTAAATGTAATGTACATTATTATTTTTGTACTATTTGTTTCAGCTATTACAAATATGTAGAGGATGTACTGACCTCAGTACATAGAACTGAGGAGTCACTAAGACGGCTGAAACAAAGTAGGGATAAAACATCAAACCAGAATAACAGCCCCACAGGGGTGACAGATGGCGACAAGATCAGACTGCAAGTGAATGTAGATGTCTTGGCATACAGCAGCATTGCACAGTCGTTGCATGTCAATGTAAATAATGTACACAAATTGAATGATTTAACTAGCATGGTTATAAATACTGTAAAAAATATAGATATTAAATGATATGCCCATTTTATAGATTCCGAGACTACTTATTTAATCCTTATGACTTAATAGGTTTAATGGAAATTCGCAAGCTTTTCAGGTTCAATTCAAAAATTGTTATCTTGAAAAACTGATGGTCATTATAACATGGTTTTGAATAACACCCAAATCTACTTTTTATTCAGGTTAGTGTAATTGAAACTAATATATTTTATAACATAAACATGTATTTGATCAGCTGAATAAAAAATGTATGATTTGAAAAAATAGAAACCATTCACTTATCATTTAAATAATTAACAGGATTAATATATTACTAATACTATTTGTGTGGAACAAAGTACTTCAAAAGTGTGTTCGGTTTCGATTTGTTCGAGGTTCTGGGGCTACTTCTAGGCATCCCTGAGCTGGAGGGGTTTTTCCACATTGCCTTTAATTCTTGCTGCATTTCATCTGGAAGGGAGTTGAACACTTCTTTATCAACATAACTTGGACAGTCTTCACAATTTCCTCCTTCTGTTATATCCTTCATAGTATCTGAAGTATCAGACAGGTTGTCTTTAGCTGGACTTGCTCTAGGAGTCAAAGATCGATCTCTAGAATTTAACCTCAACTCTGATACCTTCTCGAGTTCTTTTGAGTTTAACCGGAGATCACCCACCCTTAACTTACTAGGTGAAGCAACTTCTTCTTTCGAAAAGCATCTCCTCTTTGCTATTAAGCCAACCTTTTTAGGCTTCTTTGGAGATGGCTCAACTTCAGCATCTGATAAATCGGTTGTTGTGCTACTGCTAGGTGATGCTGCAGAGTAATCCATTGAAGACGCTGATGTATCACAGTCATTCTGTATATTAAGAACAGATTGGACAGATATATCATTCATTAAGTAATTAACAATGGAGCCTCTCCCCGTCATGCGCTCCTGAAACTTTGTAAACGCCAGCCCAACTAATGTCAAATGGAATGGTTTTGTTAAGTCAATAAGTTTATTAAATAATCTCATTATAATGGTCATCAGTTTGTTTTGTCCCGCCTCTGTCACTGTTAGAGTACCATTGTTGATAGTAAATATAGATGGTGAGACTTGACACTGCCTGGACTCTCTATGACTACTCAGCCTTTTAACATCTTTCTTTCTCAACGTCACTCTAAGTGAAACTGGTATGCGGCCATCTTCCCTGACCAGCACCAGCAGCCGTTGCAGCAGTGCAGAGAACCTCTCCTCCACTTCACTTTTAACACTTACAGTTTTGAAACTATCTTCTAATCCTATACTCTGAGGCCTCCCCGTTTGCCTCACTGGAGTATTATCTTCACCTATACTTAAGTTTTTCAATCTAACCGCCATATCACTACTGAAATGTTTTTTCAACAAATCCAGTGATGCTTGCTGCAAGTCACTAACAGTTATAATCTTTTGTGAAATGAGAGCCTCTGTAGTTTTGGTACCAATGCTGGGTATTGTACGGACACTTTGCAATGTGGACATAAACTGGGCTCCATGCTCTGGATATATAGTTGTTTGATCATTAGGTTTATGGAATGGACAGATGAGTTTAGCGAGCAGCTTATTATGTGCAATCCCAGCGCATGTTGTAAAGCCTAATTCGTTGTATATTTTCTGGCGCATTTCACTTGCCACTTGTGATGATATTTTCAGTCTAGCGTGGCAACCGCAGAGGCATTCCATGCTTGGTTCATCGAAGACATGACCAGACACTGTAATCCCTGAACTGTTACTTTTCAATTTTTCCTGGACTAAATTTGTGACATCAATAAAGTTTTCATCCATACCCAATTTCTCTACCGGGCACTTCCACGTCTGGAGCACGGCAAAGATTTTGTTTGAAGCAGCTCTGTAGTCGTGCAAGTCCTCCCCATTTAGTAGTTTTAAATTAGGGCACAGTTTCAAAGCGTCCGTGACAAGCATACACTTTTTAACGCCATACTTCCTGGCCTCATAATTACTCGTTACAACGATGTTTTTCTGTTGAATTCCGAGAGGTTGCGAGCGCAGTTCTGGCTTCCGGATCATCTCCACTTGAGCATAAAAGCAATCAATGTCGATGTGTATAATGCTTTTAGGGTGTTCAGTGGCAACGTCGGCGAAAGTGGAGCTACTTGATTCCATGATCCTGTTGATTAATCACATATTTTAGTCACAATTTACTTTGTTCTCCCTTAGTTTTACCTGTTGCGATAGGACATGTATTTTAATTTAATACTAGACCTTTCGTTCATTCCTGTGTAATTAATGGATGGAGATTATACTGAAGTATTTAAGTACAAGATTTCAATGAATTAATATTATTTTTCTTTCATAAAATCCAAAATATTGATATTTTACTTTGGACAATCACGACACATCAACAGAGGCAATGTTGCCAGCATAATGTACACAGATACGTAATAGTATAAAATTATCTGACATAGACAATAAATGTTCCGTTGACATTAGAGAAAGTAAATCCTTCATAATGAACAGATAAAATATTTATAAAACTCGGTACATATTTCGTGGAGGTATAATACACATAAAGTAGGCGAGCCAATCAAAAAATTTTTCAATTGAGGAGAAAAAGAATGAATTTAATACTCATTTCTATGGTTAAATTATTATATTTGTTAGCAACTTTGCATATTAATTAGTGAAGAAGCCAATTAGATACGATGTAATTGTTACCAAATGCATGTTTTTATGTTTCTAGTACCAGGATATTTACTTATCCATGAGTTTATATCTCGCCTACTCTATCTACTTATTAACTGTATGACATTTTTACTGTTAGTACGAATATGCAAAAGAATATTACATAATAATATGAATTAAAAAATTCTATCGTCTATATTGCTACGTAATAGAGCCTTATAGTATTGTAAGAAATATTAGGTGAATTATTACATTTAAGTAATGTAATAGGTTAACGTATATTTTTTCCGTCGTGCAATCTTTCCTATTGGAATAAATCTCTCTAAACATCTGTACGATGTGCAAACGTTAACTGTCAATGAATGAATGTGTCATATTCACAAAGTGGGTGTTCAATATAGGTAACGATTTTAACAAATAAACATTAGAACGCCGTATGTGTTTCAATAAACAGTTATGTCCTCTTGAAGCGAAGACATGGAAGGACTACCTTCGGGGGATATACAAGCGAAGTACCAAAAATTGGCTTCCGAATATTCAAAGGTAAAGCCAGTGGTCGGTAACAAATCATTTTTATGCAGTCGGCAATTTGTGTAAATTCGTTGTTTCCGCTTTTAGTTGAGGGTGCATGTTAAAGTGTTGAAAAAAGGCGTTTTAGATGAGCAAGCTAAATCGAATGAGCTGAGAGAAACATTGAAGGAAAAGGAAAAATCTGTAAGGAAAGGAGAGTTGGAGATAGATTCTTTAACCTTTAGAAATCAACAATTGACGCGGCGAGTCTCGGTCCTTCAAGATGAACTTGATGTTTTACAGGTGAGTCAAGAGTTATTTTAGTGAACACACAATAATTTCATATATGATCTAAAAATACTTCACAATATTTATTTGTTCACACCCTTATCTTATCTCGATTATCAGAAAACTTTTATTACAAACATTCATTGTTCCATCAGAATTGTCACAGTTTACCACATACAGCATATTTCTGTTTCTTGTGTGCACAGTATATTTTCTTTGTTTGCTTGTTCATACATTTGGTGTTAAGGTGATCAGTGTATAAATTTATTCTATCAATTAGAATAAAATACTATTCTGAATATGTTTATAGTATTATATTTGTTATAGTATTATTTTTCCTGATTCATACAACCTGGAATTATTCAAGACTAAAGTGAAAAGGCCCTCTCTAGGCAAGCATGCTACATCTTGCTTTCCATCAGGTGGGATAGCAGTAAAACGCAAGCCTATTGCTAAATAAAAAGAAATAGATCATTGTCTCTGAAATTGCTGTGTATATGAGAGAATAGTCAGTGTAGCAAACTCATATCTGATCTGTAAGAATAGTGTTTTGATAGTTAATGACTGAAACATGACCTTCATTGAGTGTATATGTACCTATACCTTATAATGAAGAAAAGAATTTGAATTTGAATGCCTTCTCTGTGACAAACTGTTTGGGAAAATGTCATTATAATATAAATGTAACATCACACCTGTAATCTCCGATGAGGTAGGCAGAGGAGTGTATGACAGTCCCATGTTTTACTAGTTATATGTCCCACTATGGAATAGGTGGTGAGTCTATGGCCAAACACCAGGTACAAATTCAGACTCTGTGCCAGTACTAAAAATTTAAATAGAAAAATATAGTTAAGAACAATCTAATAGCACCTATAATATCAACCCAGCAGCTACTTATTGCAGAATATGATCATAATGCATTATATTAACTATACATTCATCCTGCATTAAATTTTGCACAAAAAATTCTATATTAATGTATCAATTGAAATAAATCTGATTTTTACAATGTTGAGCATATAGCAAACATATTTAACTGGCCATAAAATCTTTCAGAAGTTATGAAAATATGGACTACAATATACAATTTATTTCTCTGTTTGAAATATTGTGTTTGTGGCTATCGTGTTACTGATAAGAATTGATGGAAAGTGTTCTGTGCTATTGGAGCTGTGTCATCGATATCAGTAAGCATCATTATAAAACGGCAACTGTGTGTTCAGTTTATTATTATTTATTATGTATATTATCTTCACGCCAGATCCCTTACGCAGTAGGCAGAGATCATAGGCTTCCAGATATCTCTATCCCTACAGATCAGATTATTTTCTACATTTATGTTTTTACATGATTTTGTGTATCATTTGTATTTTCATAACTTCACCTTCGTTGGACAATTTATCTTTTTTATTATTACTATTCTCACTCATTTCTATGCCTTTCCTCAATGTGTTTGGAAAATGGAATGGCTACTTGATTTTATGACTATCATTGATGTGGATGTTTATATAAATATATATGTATATACACTGAAAAGCATATTCCTTCATGCAGTTGAAGTTGTCGAAAAAATCGAAGAGTAAAACAGATGAGAAGCAAGCTGCTGCCAGCAGTTCAGCACCTCTGGACTCTGGGGTGCTGCAAGAGGAACTTCAGAAAAAGATTATTGAGAATGCGCAATATGCCTCACAGGTAACTAGGTTCTATTAATTAGATATTGTCTGATTATAAAAATTCAAAATATGTTTAGTTAACTGTATCTGGGCTGAGTAAGAATACATTCTCCAACCCCATGCCGGGATACAGAGGTGACTAAACATGACACTGGCAGATAGTGGTATGGTGCGGTCTGCCTAGGCACAGCCCCGACCACCTATGGAGGAACGTGAAGTTGTGCTCTATTATCCCCACCCGAATGCCCAGTGTGGGGATTATAGTCATATTCCCTCAGACGAGACCTATGTCCTACAGTGGACTGCAATAGGCTGATGATGATGAATAGTATCATGTAACACATATCATTATGTAATCCTCAAAGAGGTGGACAGAGGAGTGTAGTATACTCCCATGCTTCGTTAGTTGTGTTTATGACCGATCATGGAATAAGTGGTGATGTCTATACAACAGGCACAAATCTAAATTTTGAGGCACTACTAGAAACCTGACGTATCTGGGGTTCGAACACGGGATTTCTTAATAGACTGTCTGCTGACTGCTAATGAAGCAATCAACATAAATAATTGAGATGGTTTAATTGTTTTAACACATTCAGCTTTCAGACAAAACCTTTGAAATATCACAGCTGCAAGCCACCATAGAGGACTATCAGAAACATTTGAATGAGTCTGAAAGTAAATACAAGTGTGAAATAGCTAAGTTAAAGAATAAAAATCAAGAATTACAGTTTTCACTAGAGGAGGCCCAGAAGGAAAGGCTTGGAGGTACTCCAAACAAGGCCCTGGTAGGGAGCAGTCAACCTACCAGTTGTAATGGTGACTTTTTCTCGGAGGCAGGCAGTTTGGTAAGGCTCTGACAATACCCTATTCTAGTTTATTACAGACCATACATTTGTTATGTAATGAATCATTACATAACAATTTTGTAATGATTACATAAACTTGCATTTCGTTAAATGTTTATTGTAGTTGAATTCACATAAATGTATTATTCACTTTGGAAGTATCTGTTGTTTTGCCATAATGTTACTCATGATTCATTTGTTTGTAGGTTGGCAGCGAGGACGCCCTGAGCTCTGCTGATGAGCTGCATGTCAATGAACAGCTGACGGCTAAGGCTCACACACTAGAACAGGTATTTGGGTTTTTTGTGTGTATTGAGATTGTTCTAAAATGTGTTTATATTATCAGTGGCTGCCCTAACCCTAGATAGGCTTCAGGTACAGAGCACTGTTAATAATGTAATGTTCACTAAGTTGTTTTTTTTTTAATGAAGTAGAAACATTAAGTATTAATTAATATAATTTTTTATGTATTAACATATTAATTAGGTATTAATTAATAAGTGTAAGGTTTCGGTTTGTAAGGTTCCTCTAAGGTGAATTGTAAATTAGTTGAAAATTTGAAAATCATATGTACAAATGTAACCTATCGTATGGTATATTTTGAAACTGTAGGTACTTCTTCACAGTATAACTGTGTCTGATCTCAGAAGAACTACAATATTGTATTTTCATTTTTCAGGAATACCAAAAGCTCAGAATGGAATACGAGATTATACAAATGGAAAATGAGAGTCTGAAGTTAGAAATAGCAAAGCATGTGTCCGCAGCACAGAGGAGACGAGGCGACGGCCATGATTCAGGCGACTTCAATAGTTTTAATGAAACATCACTAGGTAATTGCCTAGGTTGACTGCCTCGTTGGTCGTGTTGGTTGCAAGTGCGACTGACGATCGGGAGGTCCCGGGTTCGATTCCCGAGTCGAACACTACAAAAATTTTCTAATTTAAATTTTCTAGTAGTGGTTCGGAGTCTGGATATGTGCCCGATGCATGGC
>DWTO01003038.1:0-13089 GCA_018244755.1 Jemadia pseudognetus | reverse complement strand
ATTAAAATTCACACAAATTTCCCCACGGCAGGTCCGTTCGACAATATTTGAAGTGTTCATCGAACACGACTTAAATTTTTTTGTCAAATCCAACGTAAACAAATCGGAGGCAGTCATGAGGATTGCCGACACAAGTGAACACTTACTCCTACTAGATCTGATAACTGGTCTAGTCTTCGAGTATCAGTATTATCCATCCCTGGGTTGTGAGAGTCAGAGGGCGGTCGCTCCATGTAAGATGCTCCTCGTGAGAATGAAATCGACCCCTAAGTATATTTGAAAAACCGTAAAATAAAGGAAGAAGTCTTGAAGCCGATTGAAAAATAGTCCCTTTACAGAGCATATTTATGTAAAGTAGATATTATTTTCGCATCGAGTATATATGCGTAACAATACTTACCTACCTCGCCCGCTACAAAGATTTTGATCCCTCCGAGACCGTAACGTCCCACATCGCATACATTGTCCCGCAGGCACACGCGCCTCTGCCGAGCATCCATACAGAGAGCGCCATGTATGCCATGTGTTTAATATACACAGCATACATAGAGCTCATGGATAGCATTCGGCGACGAAGTCTAAAAAAGTTTTTACATCAAAAAAATCGCAGAGGACACAATATCCAGTAATTCTATATTTCCTTGTGAACAGCGACGAGTGCCCTTTAAGGACATACCTCAAACTTCAAGATCTACTTATTTATTTAGCCCTCGCTAGATAAACTACATATGTGCGTATATACTTGGTAGTTTATTATAATTTAGACTTCATCGCACAAATATCTGTCCTGAGTGGTAATCGAACACACAGCCCGTAGTTCAACAGTCAGCTGATAATCACTGGGCCGAGTGGCCAGTGGAATAGGTCCACAACGGCGCACTAGTATGCACCTTGTCACGTTGCGCGTCACCTTCGCCTCAGAAAATAAAATACTTTTGTATATTAACATAATGAAGATCAAAGTGTCTTGTTAGTTTGTTCGCACCAATCCCTAAAATGACCGACTGAATTTGAAGAATTCTATTTAGACATAATTCATGAGAAATGCTATAGGGTACCTAGAATGATGCTACAAAATTACAAATGTTAGATAGCCTTAAATATTGATTATTTATAAATTAAGTCGGAATAAAAATCGCTACCTAAAGGCGTAATGGTTTGTAACATAAATAAATACAAGGTATTACAAAATATGGGTTCTTTGTAGATCTGTAAAAACTCGTGATACTTATAATAATTTATCTGTTATAAATAAGCCACAGTGAGGCTTATATTTATTGATACTTACATGGAAAGGTGATTTATTAGAATTATGTATGTATTTAAATGCATTGCATATTAAACTTAACGAACGAGTATGTATTACATTTTAAAGACAATTTTATGAAGATGTATTTGTGTCTTATACACATTATTTGGACGCAAAGAGGAGGAATTTATGTAAAATTAAAATAATTCAACACTCAGCTCGAATCAGTCTTTCTGTAGTGATTGTAGACGCGGCACGGTGCGGCGACGCCGGTCATTATTACCGGTATTTCCACGCACATAGTAACTAATATAAATTATACATAGCCTAAATAAACTAAAAAACCCGCTTAACAATCTACTTGATCAATATCGAGTGCTTGGCTCGCTACTCATCGACTCAGGAGACGTAGGTATAAGAATTATTGGAATTTCTTTTAATCTTGTAGCAGAACATTAGGTTTATACTGTAAAAATATTGTATTGTCATCGGACCTGTTCACGTGTATTAATATGAGTGACGACGCGAGCCACCACTAGTCTAAACTAAATGACATACCTGATATATTCTAGTAAACCAAATGAATACAATGATTCATGAAATGGGCTGGTGTGCGGGTGAACAATAATAAAATCCAAAATTATATCTTGGTGACCGTTAACTTTACGCAAGTACATTTCCTATTGCCATATTGTATAAGAAATTGACCAACAACAAGTTAATATGTAGGCGCACAAAACACATCAATGTAAAATCACAAGTTTAGTGACAAGTCCGCAATGAGAGGAACGAGAGGCCACGAGCATGGCAGCCGCCACGCCCACAACACGCAGCAATCAACTCGGCACTTGAGAGACTGCCTACGTCATCACAGCGGGGTGCTAGTTAACTGCTGCGAAGTATATACATACATACAATTACAATACCAAAGGTCTACACTTGTCATGATAGGCAAACTGAAGTCAATCGATGGATAGGGAATTACGTATTACGAGCCAGCAACCCAGGAACTCCTGATTGGCAGCCGCGCTTGCAAACATCACGACCAACCAGGCCGTCATCGATGACAAGTTCTTATATGTGACAAACGCGCAGAATAAACTTCTGAGCGTCATAACGCCCTATGAAAGGTGATAAAGCTTCGATTTGAAATCATCTGAAGCTTCTATCTGTCAGTCGTGAAGCAAGAACATTGTACTAGTACCTCGGGCGGGTATGCATGCCGTGTACACAGAGCGACGCGCGACGCACATCGGCGGCTCCGTAACTTGAGCGTGTTGCATACAGTACCTACAGCTACGAATGTACAGGCTTGCGGCTGGAAATGCGTCAGACGGCCACAATTTTCCACTAACGATCGATCGATGGCCGCATCGCGCACACAGACGCCACCCGGTGCACGCTGCCTACACCCCCCCCCCCCACGCTCTCCTCACGCTCCCCCGCCCTCCACCCGGCCCTTCGCTCTTGCGGCCGCTGCACTACAATCGGCTGTTAGAAAAACATATTTCCTTTGTACCGATTTTCATTCTTTACCATACCGTCTCTCAAACCGGGGTGGATGTATGAAGAAAGATAATATGTAGATTTAGAACATAATATCTATCGGTTGTTATACATGCATACACACTCATAATAATAAGCTTGTACTGTTGTAAATGATAGTTCAGTAATTACATATTTATATGTTGATGTCCTGCGTGACGTATCCGTCGACGCCGGAATATTGGCTGGAGAGATATTGAGAACTGGATCGAAGATGACTAACAAAACCTAGCTTGATTTAAAACGATATATTGCAAGGTTATTAGAGGAAATATCCTCTATGACTATACACTGAATATTAACAACAGTTTTAACGTCACGCCCATATTTCCACGAAGCTCTTCGTGCTGGAGTAATATGATGCTCCCACGCTCCACCTACCATATTATAGGGGGCTATTGCCATAAAATTGAAAACATTTTTAATTTCATTTCAGCTGAAGTGAATTGTGTATGTATACAGGCCACACTGTTGAGAGCACGTCTGTGTGAGTGAGCGAAGTGGAAAATGCAATTAGGCGCCCCTACAGGGGAGGCGTAGGCCTCCCCTGTAGGGGTGCGCTCGACTAGCGCGTTGCCAAGCCGTCGCGCGTCCCGGCGAGTACTTGCCGCGTACATTTTTATAACAATACCGTTTTAAACATGCTGACATTTTTTCTTCGATTTTAATTCAATAATAATTTCTTACCTGCAGGACAATGGTGAGGTTTGTGAACATAGACTTGTGAAGATAGATATTTGGAGGTCGGTGTTCTCTGCCTAAGCCGTAAGGCAGTTGACGTGATGGCATAATAATACTCACCTGCAAAACTGTGTACAAAGTATCACCAGATAAGAGTCGAATGTTTCCTCCGAAGTAGGAAGTGTTTCCGTTACTAAAAACCATTATTCCAAAGTTACGCTACGTCTCCTATGGGGTGGTAACACAGCACGAAGGCCAAATCTCTACTCTTACACATCTGACGGTGACGTGCTGCCACTAAGGATGAAACGATACCGTTCGGATATCGTTTCGTATCGAAGAGTATCGATACTTACTCGTATCGAATCTATTTTTGAAAATTTAATCTAATAGAAAATTTAGAGTAAAAGCCATAACAAGTATTTTAAGTAATTTATTGATAAGAAAAAGATAGATTATAAGCTAAAAATTGTAAAAGCACTACAAAATCAGACCTATAAAAAAAGTCTGTTTTTGTAGTGTTTCCTAAAAATATTAATTTATCCAAACAGCTTTGGAAAACTGCCTTTCACAAGGTACAGATGTACGCTCCCACACCCGAGTAGTGCGCTCTCTTCACAAACGCACGCTTGTTGCGGAGACTCCTGGCACGCCCGCTGTGTAATCGCTACATATATTAAACTAATATACTCTAATAATAAAACACATTTATAATAACGTAACATCACGCCTGTAATCCCCGAAGCGGCAAGCAAAGGACTGTAGAACACTTCCACGTTTCACCGGTTACGTTTACGTCCCACTATGGAATAGATGGTGAGTCTATTGCCATGCACCGAGCATAAATTCAGACTGCGAGTCACTACTAGAAAATTTAAGTTAGAAAAGTCCAATAGTACCGGACCTGCGTTTGGAACCCACGACCTGTCGATTGGCAGTGAGGTCGCAACCATTGGAGCAACGAGACAGTCAATAAGTCAAGGCAGTATTGTAATATTTTTTTAAAAAGCCACAGTGCTCTTGGAACAGTTCGAACGGAGATGCGTGGCACATACAACAGTTGAACACACGAGCGAGCGGAGCGGACCGGTTAGTGCGAGGCGCTCACTAATGTCGTAACGATCGACTTAAAAAAAACAAACCAGTTTGTTCTGCAACAGGAAGTGCAGGAGAAATACTCCATTCTTTTATTTTCTCCCTTTGTTCTATATTTAAGCCCCTTGCGGTTTTTTTGCTGCGCTCCGTGGAGCTTCGAGTCGACGTCTGAGTTAGCATCGGATTTTTAAAGAAATTCTTGTGTTCAATATGTCTTATGTACCTACATATTACTGCACGAAGCTGCTGTTTATTAAGCACTCATCGATTGACTAATGTTACTATCATATTACAGAATAAAAGAATTTGTATGTATTTTGCAACTTTGATACTTATTAATGCTTGTATTTTAATTCCATCGTAATATGTTATAATGTTTTTAAAAACATTATAATACGTTTTATTTTCACATTCAACCAATATTGAGGTTCGTATTTTGACAAGTAAGTAATCTCTATACTATATATACTATGAATCTCTGATCTATGCTGCTGTTTGACCAAAGATTATTATGTATGTGTCTGACATTGACAGTATGAAAGTTTGTTGTTGTAACCAAATTTTCAGAGTTTTCTGTGCGCACAGCATTTTTCAATAGGGGTAACTAAACTACAAAGTACTTACCTTACATACATATGTACATATATGAAATATTTTCGTTAATAAACGTAAATATACATTTGAAGTTCAATTTGTAAATATGTATTATTAATGGTTATTGGTACATGTATTACATTATGTAATGCACTAAATCGTTTCATAATCAAATTATTTTTCCGCGTCATAAGTTAGACAAGGCTTGTGTTTATGCCACGCTATTAAAAAGTGTGTTCTGTTTTGACATATTTTTGGTAAATTAGTTCATTATGAGTAATATTGCTCGTATAAAATATGTACAATGCGAATGTTGACAGACGCTGGTGGCAAGAGATGCCAAGGCTTAACTATCTTGAATAAATAGGCCAGATACTAGCTGATGCGGGAGTCAAACGTTTCCAAAATCGGCGTGCTTGTATAAAAAAATTACGTACATACATAAAACTCCAAACCTTTATTTAAATGGACATTCTTCACAAAATATTATAACACCGTAAAATATTCTTACCTAGTTCAATACACATATTTTATATAAGGTTTATTAAATTACATGTCGAGTAAAATTAAATATTTGGCTTTCTGTGTTCCCTGGGTACCCCGTAAGGTAGTTACCGTGAGATGTAATGAAAATAAATTGCATAGTATATTGTTGTACAAGAACCCGATAGTTCATTCTGTATGATACTGGAGAGCTACTGATGATAATTACTTTGACCTTTATTAATAAATGTTGATGGCTTTGTTTACTGTACCCTATCGTCGCGAGAAATCATAAGATTCATCTCCTTGGCAACGATCTCTCAGTCATCGAATGCGGTGCTACGTACGATAGAACAATCTGGAAATAATATACATGTTAGATACGGTAAACATGTGCGTCGCGCTCCGAAATATACCTACTCTCTACATTGTAAAGTGTAGATGGCGTCACGTGTGCAGCGTGCAACGAGCGATATACCATATGCGCGTGTGTGCGTCTAATGTGCCTTTCATACCCGCTGAATATTATTATGCACGTACCATAATTGCAAAATGGCACGCAATGCGTGGTAATTAGAGTGTAATTTTCCTTGTCAGTTTGTTGAGTTGAGCCGTTTTAGTTTGGTGGTGTAATGTAACGTGCCGGGTGGTAGGGGGCCAGGGGACAGGGTGGTCGGCCTGTATGCATTTGTGTGGTGCAGCGTGCTTGCGCGTGTGTGCCAGCTTGCCACCGCTACATACGACGTTTTAGAGCTATGTGTGCCTAGTACCACAGATGTTTGTAGAGACTAAGGGTTGTGAGAAGGTCGAAAGGTAATCTGGCGATTTGTTTACGTGGTCGCCGCAGGAAATCTTATTCAATTTAATGTGGAATATAAATGAAAGCAAAGCGTCGAGTAATGAACGTTTGGGAATTTCCTATTCTCGTCGTGATTGTTTCCCAATTAACTTCTACCGAGTTCTACCTATTGCTTGGGTACCGGATGATGCAATTATGTGACTTATTTTCTACATTGTAACGCATTGTAATGTACCTACATATTTACTATTAGTTTCTCGCTGTGATCATATATCTATGTAGTATGTGTTACACATCATCGCAAACATTTTCAAGTATAGGCGAAAATAAAATGTTTCAGATACGTTCCATTCCTACAGTTGTTAGTAATGAAATTAATTACTTATGTAGATAAAAAGGTACTTTTTGTAAAATAAAACTTTTTTTTTATTGTCAAACACAAATGGCATTTATCTTAGCGTCCATATTTTAGGTATATTTTTCAATAATTTGGTGAAATATATTGTCAAGGCATACACAATTGGCTCCAAACTAACAAGTTGCAGTGGTGGGCGCGGGTGGAGCTGCAGCAGGAGGAGACCCTGGGTGCGCTCCGGCGCTCCGCTGCAACTCAGATTGCCAGCGAATCTAAACATGATAGTCAGCATACTGGCTGATGGGGAGTCAGAAGTGTCCAAAATCAATGGGCGTGTGCGAAGAGAGCGATGAATGTAAGTTTCAGTTCTCTGCCCACCTCGTGAGGGCCTGGTATGATGATATTATATCAATAAATCTTTACTTGAGTGAATAATCGCAAAATCATATTAGATTCTCCATTTTCTTTTATGATATTACCTAAGAGTTTATAATTCTACAAATTACTCGTATCTATGGGGGATCTATGGAGTAAGGTATCATATTGTAAATAAGTAAATTGACTGAAAAATGAAAATCTTTAATCGGTAACAGGACTTAAAAATGAAATGTTTGTACATATTATAAAATCTGCATTGAAACAGGTTGGGTTGTATAAATTATTCTAATTAAAAGTCAGCGTGTCAGACTATGGCCTTAATCTGTCGCGCAGTGAGGGACACCCGTGCCCAACAGTGGGAATACAAAAGGGTTGATGATTATTTTATTGTTTATCTTAGGACAAGAGAATGATCATTGTCACGGATGCTTCCATCGTTCCACTACTCGCGCGGGGCTCAGTGGGCTTAGACAAAATACTTTTCCGCCAACTTTCAAATGTATTGAAATGACATTTGTAAGCGAACTAGCGCGATGAACCATTTTATTTTGCGCAGCTCACAGTCAAATAGTTTCTGTGTGTTTTAATTTAATGTGTGTGTGTGTGTGGTTAATATGAAGCATAACCGCGTTACAAATGTGGACGCTATTTTGCTACATGAGGAGCTAGATAGCGTTACTGAGTGAACAACAACACTCGAATATGTAGATATTGTCGGCGGCAGTCGCGGGCTTTTCACTTGATTATGCATACAGTGGCTCGCGGCTTTAACGAGGACGCAATAAATTTGATGACAGGCGGACACTTGAAATTCACGCTGAAAACAACGCCGGAGTGATTTATTCATATTGGGTATGATACATTATTTATTATTATGCAGGTCGAGCGAATTGGCTTCTGTGACCGCGCTCGACGCGGACTGAGCCGCGCTGCGACTGCGTCGCTTGTCAAACTTCGCTCCGTACACCGCCTACATTTTATCTGAAATTTGTTTATTATTATTATTGTATCATCACGTCGGGTCCCTTACGGTGTGGGCAGGAGAGCATGGAGTGATAATTATCTTCATCCTATCTGTGGTAATAGAACAATAATAAAACTATTCAATGTTGTATATAATAAATATGTATGTAACTTAAACTAACGCACAGGTTACCCTGCAATGTTCCTTGTAAGTGACATTATATAAAATAAATAAATAAATTTTAGTTCGAAATATCAGAAAATGTATTCTTTCAGCTTCTTTCAAATTGTGTGTAATTTAATTCCTTTGCACCATCTAAGTGGTAATAGGTTTTCTCTCGATCTTTGAATGTTCCCATGGAGCCGATCAGCGCTTAAGAGGAACTTTGAGAATAGCTGACCCAGAAGTTATCAAATGCCTGTACCTATCTAGAGCAGGTATTACAGAACAAGTCGGAGCGCGCCGTCTGTCTGTCAGTTCTATATCTTATAAACAAGTGTAACAGTGTCGTGTCTTTCTGTTTGCTCCTGCTGTACTTGCCAGTATTGTTCTAATTCCAAAATACTCTGCCCGAACTTGGAAGCATGGAAGCCATTTTCTTCTAGTCTATTTGGTCAATTTTACAAGTGAAGATTTTCAAACTGAAAGCAACGAATATGGTTAGAAGAATGTTTTTGCTGATGAAAGAAAACTTTTTAGAACTAATAAAATATTATTAATGCAATATGTTGCTTGTATTGATCAATATTTCAGTAACAAGATAATTTTTAAAACTATACCTACATGTCGGAATAATAGTCGATTGGCTTAAAAAGTTCTATGGACACGAAGAAATGAGTGGAGCTTTGCTTTGCCGTACAAAGTTTCGAAAGTGGTCGCTGTAAGTGCAACACCATTTGTACGCTCTCTCGATGCCATGCGCACTGCCAAGTTCAGTAAATGTATACATACACCAGGTGTGCCCACCACTTCGTACGCGGAGACTTCGATAATTGGTACTCTATGTATATACTACAGTTTATAAACTGTAACCCACTGTATTACGTCCCTTAAGTACTACTCTCGCAGGATCCCCGCTGCTGCACCCGTCGCTGTGTCTACACACACACACACACGCCGGTTCAGTAAATATATGAGGTGTCAGTATCGCATTAATATTTATTGCGCTTATTATGCGGTCACGTTGCAGATCACGTATCTGCGTGGCGCGTGGCGCGGGGCGCGGCGCGCGGCGGCGCCACCACCCTGCCGCGCCACGCCCGGCGGAGTGCCCGGCGGATTGCCCGGCCTGGTAGCTTGTGTTGTCCGGGTTGTATCTAGGCATGACTGCCTCGCTGGTCCAGCTGTTGCGACCGAGCGCTCATCAAGAGGCCCTGGATTTGATTTACGAGTCGTGATAAGCATTATTGGTTTTATATAACTCGCAATTGTCTCAAGGGCGCCTCGGACGGTTCACGACATTGAAACCTATGTCACTATGTAGGCTATATAATTTGAAACATAAATGCGTTTGAACAATAGACTGATTTATGCAATTAGTGTGCACAATAGAGAGACACAATTATACAATGATTGTCGCTATAGTACAAAGTAGACTAAGCTCCTAGTGTGTACAGCAATCGCGTAATGTAAGATGTATGCGCATGAACAGTACACACCAGAAGGAACGGTTGTGCGCAGAGACGCGGTCCACACACATGCCTGCGGGCGTGGTGCTGAAGATGAGCGCACGAGCAGCTCACGACAACTGGTTTCTTATTAAATTTATCCACACATACAACACGCAGATATCAACAAAGCACTTGCGGGGAGTGCTCTTCCCCTTCCGCCGTCCCACTCGCGCCTTTGATCGGTCAGTTGTTAGCTGTTACGTCATATAGGTAATATAAGCTAGGTGCCTAGTTAACTGCGAGTTATGTACATACAACACCAAAGGTGTAGTACACACGTGCCAAGACAGGTAGACTGAAGTCAATCGATGGATAGGGAACTACGTATTACGAGGTGTCTCGAGCGAGCGGCGGTGTTCTTCACAAATAAAACTGACAATTTATAGGTTATGCGTTCTGTTTAAGTGACAACTGCACCGCGTGGACGTGGGGAACACATTCAACATACGTAATGCGAGACGGCGGTTGATATTGATATTGTACACTTCGAGAACTGTTTCCGTTATCTAGCACTGGGGCTGTTATAGCTATAGGGTAGGGCGCGCCAGCTCCCTTACGCGGTACGCAGAAAGCATCGACTGCCGAGCATCTGCCTCGTTACGGACCTGACGTGCCTCGTTCACATTCACTATACGGTACGGTATTTAGACAATTGCCTCGCTCCACAACCGCGAATGTTCATTGAGAAGTCTACGGTTCGATCCCGGGTCCGGTACTACCGGATTTTTCTAACTTAGAATTCTTAGTAATAGCTTGTAGTATGGATTTGTGTTGTGTTATGTTATTAAGAGTAGATGCCTACGTAATACATTTTCTGTAATGTATAATAAACATTATTATTATTAATGAGTGAGCATTGCAGAGGCAAAAGTAAACTATTATTCTAGTTTCGAACGTAGCTTCTACTTAATTTACTATTCCTCGTTACATTTAAGGGAGCTGATTAGCTCCCTTACATGTAAACATTGATTACAAGTAGTTTCTCGAACATACACACCATACAATAGTTGGAGTGCGTCTATTAATGCAATGGACGTATTTAATTAGTTATTGTTTGTCTGTGTAAATGCATTACGTCGTGTAAGCAAAACTAAATTGTAATAATGGAACAGAAACAACAACACATGACGTCAATATGGCTGCTCGTTATAATGTGAAATAAGCAGTGGCGCGGGTTGCAACAGAATGTATAATGGCGTCGCTCCGCGCCCGCGGGACCACATTTGCATTCAGATATAAAGTGGAAATTGGAAATAGGAGCCGCTCAACACTGTTTACCGAACGTAGTGATTTTTAAAGCTTTGACCACCTCTCTGTGGCCCCAAATGTATGGATTCGATGTTGTAAATTCAAGAAAGTTTCAAGTTCTGTTTGTATTGTTTTGTAATATGTTGCAATGGGGATATATTTTGTTGGCATTGGTGAATTGATAATGTGTAGGGATATGCTTATTAATAATGTTTGAAGAAATATAATTTATTCATGCGTATAGATGGGAGTGTATTGTCCGTGTCAACGCGGAGCCAGAATACATCCCCGACATTGTGTAGGGACATCAGGGTGTCGTAAAAGGCAACTAATCTTAGCACTGGCTAATGCGGTATAATTTGGCCTGCGAAGGCATGGCGAAATAAATTGGCCAACGGGCAGCATTGCATGCTTGCGGGAAGTCGTGCTTTGCGATCCCCAACCCGCGTGCCCAGCGTGAGGAATATAGGCGAAAACACGTCAGAGAACGTCTATGTCCAGCTGTGGACTTAGACAGGCTGATAATGATAAAGAAGGTGACGCACGTAGAAGAGGCACGTCAAGTTTGTAAGAATATTAGGCGTTTGGCACTCTCTGCTTACCCTGTAAGGGTCTGGCGTGACGTTATAATAATCGTATAGGTTATACTGACTTATTAATGTGGTCGGAAATATGATAGGAGGACGAACAAAGGGAATATTAGTACATATTATGAATGATGTTTGAAATGACATTGTGGGACGTGTTGCCAGCGCAGGCCCGCGCGGGTGCGTCGTATGTTCACACAATTTCTATTTGATTCTCGTGGCAGTATACATAATTAAATTAAGTTTGTGGCTTGCAAACGCGAGCCTGCTCTCCTGTGATAACATTTTTATTGACTGACGTTCACTATCGTGTTTTACGAGTATCATTTAAATAGTAAACATATAACCTACACAGGTGTAATGTATTCTCGGCTACGTTGCGAGCAACTTGTAATTAGTTTGAAGCATTGATAGTTTTATAGTTTTCATTTCAGCTCACTGCGCTAGAGGTCTCGTGCTCATGTGACGGCTTGTTTCTTTTAAGAGATTATGTAACCTTTAAGATCCAATATCACAGGGAGAATATTGTGAGGAAAACTGCACATTATAGAGGTATCCATGATGTTCTGGAAAGCATATAAAATCGAGCTATGTATGTACTTGCACGTGAACGGCGTGGCAAACTGTGGCAATAATTCTTGTCAGTGTGAGAGGAGAGCCGTGTATGATGGAATAATGAAGAGGTAGATGTCGGGACCCCCCCAGGGGGTGGATTGAATTGCTCGTGTAATCATTACATTCCAGAAAATGATCAATGGATCTGTAATTCGCGCATGCATACCAACCCTAAGAGATTATGCGGACCTCCCTAACGTATTGGCTGCTAGGCAGCGCGGGACAAGGGAGGTTGGCAGACTTGCCACGCCTTACAGAACACTGTGGACAATTGCAAAGCGTGTAAGTTTTTTCATGAAGCTTTCCTTTTCACATTTCGCACCGGAGAGCCGCGCCGTCACTACAGTACCAGCCAGTATACAGTACCAGATACCTGTGTGAATCTAAAACAATTTTCACTTTGTATTTACTATTGTATTTACTTTTAGTTTCGACCACTTATCGCCAACAGTAATTTAAACAGACCCACAAACGTATATTACGATCAGTGGCGTAGCTACCGTGGAGCTGGACGGGGCAGCGCCCGGCGCGGAGCCCCCAAGCACAGCGGACCCCTCGGACTCACAAACTATAAATTGAACTAGGGAAAATGTCTGCTACATTCGGAATATGGATAAACCAGATTCTAGGAACGCGACTTTAATTATGGCTAACGTCCTAGCTACGTTATCAATAGATGTATGTAGTAGTTATACTTATATATATATAGATAAATATACTTTAAATTACTACATTGTACAGTGTAGGACAAAAAGGGATAGCACAAGAGCAAAATGTGAAATAGTCAAAGTGTTTGTTTGTTTGTTGGTAGGTAGGTACCGGTACC
>DWTO01003037.1:0-13091 GCA_018244755.1 Jemadia pseudognetus | reverse complement strand
CGGATCTGCGCTCCAAACCGTAATTCTAAATATTCGTAAGTACTTGTCTTCTGGAGCCCAAAAAATACAGGTAAGTATAGCCGACTAGCGATGGGCGTGGCGATGCCGTATGAGATATTGATCACGACAAATATCATTCCATAATTGTAATTCTCAGCGGACACACCGAGGAGAGTGATGGCCGACATAAACGACGCCATCAAAGATACCGCCACGGGGAGTATCGACATGTTTCTATCAGCAAGCAAATACTCCTGTAAGACAAAACATAAAACTATAATATAATTGTAATGCGCGTCGATCATTCGTTAATATATCATACAAATATTACCTCAAACGTTTATAAATATCTAATAATTACCTCATTCGTTTTTTGCTTGCCTCCACTGAATCTAAAATAAAGGCCAATAAGTACAGATGCTATCATGGTGGCAGACATTATTAAATAGTCCCATACACCAAAAACCATTCCTTCCGCCATGTTGTCTGAAACCGAAAATTCAATAACCACTAACCAGGTGAGATAAAAACAAGTATCTAACAATATTAGTGTTAATCTTTATTCATTACAAATGCAACTTTACTGTTCAATACTGTTATATACATTAAACAGTTTACTGTTACTGTTAAAAGCTTCGGAAGTGTTTATAAATACACATGATTTTATATTTACCGGTTTAACTTCCGTATGTATGTTCAGGATGGCCCAACTAGAGAAGGATCTCGTGTAGGTCCGAAACTAGTCGGGCCATCCCAAAAATACACATGTACGTCAGTTAAGCCAGTATAAATATAACATACATACATATCATCACGCCGAGTCCCTTGCGGGGTAGGCAGAGAGCACCGAGTGCCAAATAGCTCTATCCTTACATACCTTCCGCGCCTCCTCCACATTCATCATTCTCTTCATTCGTATTTAGTATAAATATAATCATGCAATAAATCAATTTATCATTAAAGAGGCATAAATCAAAAGGCATCTTCATTATATTCTATTTAGACGTAATACTCATATTAAATCACGACCTCTCACAACACACTTATCTTTAATGTTATCGAACTCCGCGAGCCCTTATCTTTTCTACAAAACTGGTTGTCTTATTCATGTGAACTATAAAAACTACAACTGAAAATACAATCTGTTCATAAAATTTGTAGGATGATGTACGATTAAATTACATATTTTCTTAAGATAAATATGTAAGATTCCTAATTCTCCAACATTATTAGCTATGTTACATTCTCTATCCACGGATTCGGTAATAAATATGAAAATATAATGTAACTACTTCAATATCTACTTTGTAACGTCATTTTCTTCACTTTATCTATAGCGTCTCTTGCCTTTCACCGCGTGAAGTTTTCGTCTGTACAAAGTCATTAAAGTTAAAAGTTCGTTACATTTACATGAAGATGGATAACGGGCAATCAGGATATCGGGGAACGTTGGCGAACACCATTATCTTCAATCAGGATCGACGATACAATAGGTCTTCTTTCTCCATTGTACAAAGAAATGGTTATTCCTGACAAAACAAAAACATTTCAACCCAACAGTCCATTAACACAATTCTCAAATGATTTTTCTCAGTTATTTTAGTGTATAATCAATAATAATAATTTGAATACAGTTTTCAGAGTTATATTGTAATGGGCTTCACTTAACATTTACTGTTTTTTTTTCAATTAAATCGGTTAACAAATAAATAAGTTATGTTAATTTACGTCAATCACGTAATAAATGCCAAGTGAAATAGAGCTCGGATCGATATGATCAATCATATTACGAGTACATAGGGTTCAGTTTAGGCTGAAAGGTGGTCAGTTGAACGCGATGGGTCGCGGACGGAACGCGGCCTCGCGTAGGTAGGTATATAAAGCGCTTTTACTCCTTCACGCAATAACTACTGGACGGAATTTGATGAAACTTTGAAGGGTTATAGTTTATACATAGGGTACTTTTTATCTAAATCGAAATCTACGCGTACGAAGTTGTGGGCCACAGCTATGTAGTGTCAATAATAAGTTTTCTCACAATGATATTCTGGCATGTCAAGTCAGACTAAGGATAACTCAATAAACAGGTTAGTGCAGAGAATCATAAACAGGAAAAATGGAAACTTAGGTTACAGGCATGATATCACGTAACATTCTACTTTTTCCCAGAAGTGAAACAACTTAGCGGGACTGAGTAAAATAATTATGGCTATTAGACCGATGATCTTAGGAACGCGTATGGCTGGATGAGGTCTCCGGAGGACCCAGTATTATGGCACAACTTCTGAAAAGCCTTTATCCAACAGTGGAGCGGTAAAGGCTGACGTGATCATCATGATGAATAAAATAATATGAATGATTTAAAAAGGGTGTTATATGTTGCAACGCATTAAACAACATGAAATCTAAATATACATATAACATTCAGATGTAATACAACGTACGTTCTTGATATTAGAACCACTATACAATTAAAATCCTTTCTTATTCGTTGCTACGCATAAACTATTGAAAACTAAATAGGCAGACACTCCAATTGATGTTAAGTGGTCATTGCAGTACAGACAGACAATCTGTAAAGGACAAATTGAAACTAAAGGGGCAAGGAAGCACAGATTGGTTTGATAAATTAAAAATGTCTACGATGGCTCCTTCAATCTTTATCGATTCATTCCGAGTTTTAACTTGTTTTTACCGTGTGTTCTAGATAATATTGTACCTACTTATGCGTTTTTGATAGTTTATCATAATAGGCACTCAGAGGTAAAGTAAAATCAGTGGTAGAAGGTAGTCAGCGGAAACCCAATCGCAAATATCTCTATCCTTACAAACCAATTTTTTTACTTTTATCACTCTTCATACACACATCCGTGAAATTAATATACAAAGTAACTGTTATATTACGTTATTTTATTATAAAACAGTAAATTCCTTTACAAGGATAACTTCAACCAAGTGATTCAATGTTTACTACGCAATGGCAGTATCAATATGACTTATAATTTGCATTTTGCGTAATAACTATGACGGTCTGTAGGTAGATAATTAAACAGACAGCTTCATATGGAAAATGAAACGATCATTATGTTAGTGAAGTTACTTATCAAAGTATAATTGAATTATATTGAACTATAAACGAAATTGAATGGATACATCCTTGGTTTTCAATTTGCCAACATTGCAATAATGAATATGTGCTATAAATAGCCATATTGCATTAATTATATATGTTTTAAATAGATGCATATGCATAAAGTATAATGAAAGACTTCGATAAATTTGAAAATTATTAATGACCATGTACTCGTATTTAGTATTATTGCAATGATTTTAATTTAGTGTTCAATTATGACTACATTATTTAACCTATTAATGAATTGTAGGTAGAACTTTCACCAAGCGACTATTTAATTATCATAAGATTTCTAATCGACACAGCCTCAAACAACAACCTACCTGAATAACAGTTTCTTGTGTATTCACAAAGATAAGGAACATCTTTGCCTTTGTAATCTATGTTAAATACAACTTTAACTGACAATAAGACTAAAATCAACACTATACACTAAGAAATGAGCTGTAAACGGGATTAGGTAAGTACGTATAAGGTGAAAAAAAAATTTAAAATGCTTGCTTGCTTTTCTAATTGCTACCACAATATGTTCATAATCCAACCAGATCGAACTGGTATGCGAGAAGTCTTCCTTGTTAATAAAATACTTCAGTATGTTGACTGCCTCGTTAGTTATGTGGTTACAAGCGCAACTGCTGATCGACAGGTCCTGAGTTCAAATCCCGGGTCGGGCATCACAGTATTTCTTTATATTAGATTTTCTAATACTAGCTCGGAGTCCGAATTTGTGCCCGGTGTATGGCTATAAGCTCACCACCTGTTCCGTATTACGACACAAACGTAACTGAAACGTGTAGGTACTACACAATGTACTATGACTATTAAAATATCAAACGACAAATAGAAAAAATATTACCCACTACAAAATTCCACACATTGTGGGCTTACGTTGGTGCATATTGCATTGATTCTGATAATCAATTAATCATTTTTGAAATCAACACACCGACACATCCTTACGAAGAAATGAACAAAACGTCGATCATATATCTTAAAAGTTCCGAACCGGTTGTCGGAACGCGAAGCTAAATCTCGAGTGCTTTTCAATACAGTACCGGAACAACACAATACAAAAAAAATTGCATAGTGAGTAAAATGACTATCGCGATAACGGTTTCGCCTGTCATCTGTGTAGTGTACTTCAACAAAGTTTACGTCCCCCCCCCCCCCTCCCTTGACCCCTCCCTCTCTTAAAAACGCTCACTATAAATATCTATTAAGAAATTGGGACATTATTAAAATGCAGCGATAATTGAAAAGGATAAAATTAGTGTAGGTACTGAAACGTATGTATGTACGTGGCTCGTTACATCATAAGTTCATGGAGACGAACTCTACAAACTATTTTAAGACGGCGATAATAATAATATTTGTGCTTTAATTGGTATGAATTAACAAGGTCGTCATACGAACTCTAATATCATGTTGAGAAAGTGTTTGATTATAAGTTGGACAGCCGGCTGGATTGTGTATAAAATAACACACTTAATAATACACAAGATATGCATGAAATTTACAAATTACACAGATATAAAAACGTAACATCACGTTTCACCAGTTACATTTACGTCCCACAATGAAATAGGTGGTGAGAATTGGTTATTATACATATTTAATATAGGTACAATAAATACACATTAAATACGTGGAATGTCGAAAATAAAACAGATTTTATGCACATTACTACGTAACTCAAAAAATAATTGCACATTTAATATAAAATGAATAGGTACACATTTAATACCCGAATATAATTGTAAGATTCTGTTAAAATTGCATGAACGTATTTATCAAGTATTTATCATACTAATACCTATTATTTATGTCATATTCGTGATATACCTACCTAACTTAATGTACTTACATTGTGAAATATTGTATATGCTACTTATACATATATTATGGGACATAAAAACTTCAAGATGAAATATCAATATAAGTATGTTGTCCGTATATCATAGTGATTTACGCAGTTACCTAGTCACAATATGTAGTTTCTAAACATACTAATAAATACATATATGTATATTATGTAATTGAGGTACGAGGTACGAAAAGAAAATCAAATGCACTTAAGCGTGTGACGTATCATAAGGTACAGGTAGACGGTTCTTCAAAATTGATTAAGAAATTTCTTTATAATTTTTTGTTAGACATTTCTTTATTAGATGTTGGTGTCATATCATAAAATAAGTTATTTATTATTTACTACAACAATGATTAGGTTTTAATATTTGTAATAAGTTTGTTTGACTTTTTTTACCTCACTCCTAATTGGTCTCACCAATTCACACGTTGGTTTGACTAATCAATGCGGTGGTAATTAAATTACGTAGTGTAACAGTACATGCACTTATTTATCTTTTTAATAAAGTGACTTCATAAACAAAATTCAACTATGCTACATTTAAAATAAAATACAAAAGATTATATTTGTCATTAATAAAAAAGTATCTTGAACGTTCATCCGAATGCGAAAACGTCCAATGTTTACGTGATAAGATTAAGACTAAGGGGCAAGGCTTTTTCGGATCAGCGTATTTTTGGCGCGCTTTACGCTCGTTACGCTAGTGTGAAAGAACCTAGCACATCGTACAAGACGCGCGCGGGACAAAAAGAGTACAGAAGTATACGGACCGAAATTACGCTGGACTGAAAGAGCCCTAATGTCGCTTTTTAACTATGCTTAGTCCTTTTCATAATAGTCTTGATTTATCAATTTTATCAACATCACACAGAGACAGCAAACATATTTATTAGAAGTCAATAATATATTCAATGCGTAACATTTAAAGTTCAGATTAGTCTATTTAAAAATTAACTTCAGTGGCATTGAACTTAAGCAATTGTCTGATAAATACATCTCTACAAACAACGTACCCCAACAGTGTATTAACTAGAAGTCATAAAAAAACAAGTAATGGAAATGTTTTAATTTTCTTACGGCATTTAAGTTTTCTTATTTTGAAATTGCTTATTCATGTAAACACATAAGTTTAGGTTTTTAACAAAGTATCGTGTCAAAGGCTGCAGGCAATGGCTAGATGCAGCAAACAGGGTATTGAGCGGGGACGCACATCACGGAAAACCTGCAGAGACGTGAGGCCAGGGTGGACTGAAACATGCCCATAACGATGATCGTATGAATCCGAAAATAAATCCTTCCTATGAAAAAACTATTAAATCTAAAATAATTATTAAATTAAATACAAAGTATGTATTTATAAAGCGTATTCATTTTTGACCAATTTTATGTAAATAAATAACAGTATAACAATTAGAAATACAGCAAATTTGTAAATTTGTAATCATCTATTAATTATGATGGTAATTCGAACTAATCACACACCTGATTCAGCAATACAAATGTCGCAACGGCATAACGTAATAATGCGATTTAATAATTAACAATGAGACGTACTCACTTGACGCATTTAGATTTAATTGTTTAATACCATTGCAATACTTGCGGCGCCAACCTCAGCTTCGCACTAGGTAATACTATTCACTAAATTCACAAAATTAATCCCTCTTCTTTTATACATATAGTATTATAATAGTATAACTAACGACATCGATATATCTGACGAAGGTAGAATGTAAAACTATATTTTATCGGAAAATGGTATTACCTAAAATTTGAGACTGATTTAAACACACCACCACTGTAATAGAAGTGTCTGCCAATAGATGGAGCGAATTCACTGAACCACTCTATAATAGTGCAATAATTACACCTTCAAATTTCAACTCGACTGTTAGTTTTATCAAAGAATCTCACTGTGCTCTCTCTCTCTTTCGCTCTTTCTCTCTCTGTGCGTGGTCATGTAAGCAAAATTGTATTATCAAGCGTGAATAAAGGAGCAAGTAACAAACTTGCCTTACTTGGATTAAGTTAATTTTAAAGTGTTCTTTTGTGATACACTGAATTCTTGTTTAAAGTTCTTGAACGTCGTTTTCCGTTCTCCAAATAGAGTCGCGATCTAACTAGTATAAAATAAATATATTTTGGCTTAACAGTTTTATATTATAATACATATAATATTTAACGTACCCATAATAACTATATGTTATATGCCATTAAACTTCTTTAGCGTCTGAAACTAATTTGAAAATTAAAACTGTAAACAGGAAGTTGAAAAGCGGTAGAGTCCATAACCTAGTATACTTGGCATAAAATTTACAAACATATTTCCTTGAACGATAAAATAAACTGTGACCATAGTTTACAGTTGCAATGTAAGAAAAAATGTCTTTAATTTTTTGGGATAATTAGAATATTACAATAATAAAATAAATAACTATTTGCTAGGTACTTTGCAAAATTAACTCGTGTATAAATTAAATTAGATGATTTCGTTCAATAAATATTTTCTGCTTGCAAAACAACAAGGTATCCTAAAATATAAAAGGTACAATAAATTCCTAATTTAAAATTTACTTCCCGCCCATTTTTAATAAAACATTGCTATAATTTAGTAAATTTGTGTATGACTACGTTCAACTAATAGTAAAATAAAATGTGAATATTTAAAATAACATATATAACACTTACATTGCTTATTTTTCAATCGACCGCGGAGTTCCTCGCTTGACAGAAAATATTTACAATGACACCAAGCAACTTTGGACTTATGTGTAATGTTGCAAAATCACGGTAGACGTTTGTTTTTTTCTATAAACGCCACAAAATGTTATATGTAATAAATTACCTAACTTCGGTTACTAATAAAAATTGGGTATCGTTCACAAAAATAATGTATTAAAGTCACACCATTGCCGTCTACTGGCCTCAAAAAGCACCTTTGGAATGAGGTTGTCGACGAGCTATATGCATAGAGTCGCATAATTAAATTCTTAGCAACCAATGTTAGGTTATATCAGAATTCTTCAGGTCGTACGATAGTGGGACCAGCTGCCAAAATGTCAATCTTACAGCGCTTCAAGCGCTTGAACTACATTTACAGCATTAATTTGCATGCGCTTATTTATAAGTCAGCACAATAACTTTTCAAAATTCCAACATAGAATAGAAACATATAATATAATGTCCAGATTCAAAAATTGCATTTTTCCTTTACATTTAAAAATGTAGTGGTTGTTAAAGTTGTGTGTAATAATATTATTAATCAGTTATAACCGGAATACGCTCTTTCCTTAACTTTCATAGTTTAAAGATATATTAACCAACTATAATATTCACATGTTTTTTAAATGTTTAGTTACTCTGGTATAATGTATTTTAAAATTCAATGTAAGTTTATATTTTATACTGGCAACATCAATTCTATAGCGCTGTAGCACTGTAAGTACAAAACTGATGAGCTCATGATTTGTCCGTCGGTACGTACGTCTTGCTCTATTTTTCTACAATTACAGGTGGAATCTTTAAATACGTATTGTAAATTAAATACGTATTGTAAATAGTAATCTAAAAACAATAAAAATAATACTTCATGTTACTCAATGTTTAAGTTTACACAAATACGAATTAACAAGTGCAAGTACTCGTACAAACACTTTAAGTAAACAATTCATCCCCTGGTAGTATGTTTCTATACGCGCGCTTTGAGCCCCACGCGGGTCTCGTACAATTGTAGGCGCGCTAGACTCTATCAAACCAGCTATCGGCGCGAGTGTCATAACAAATTTAAAGCGCACTGAAAATACGATGGTCTGAAAGAACACTTAGGATTACGCGTGTGCCAGACACCTTCCTAATAAAGAGTCTCACGTAACCACACTTCATAAACATGTACTAAATGCAAATTCGTATAGTTACCTACCATTTTTCTCTTATTGTATAAATCATTGAAAGTCATATTAAGATGACTAAATGACTATTTAATGAATATTTAAAGTCGATAGACATGTGTCTACAGCGGAAAGGTCTATCACTTGCGAATGCTAATTGTCTATTTTCTACTCCACTCGCTTAAAAAAGACAATAAGAAAAAAAAAGAATACAAACATATTTTTGTAAGAAACTTTTGTACAACACTATAAATTTAAAAACAGCGACAGTTTTAAAGTTTTTGTTATTTAATTATGTAGAGTGCAAATGGACGCCAAATAGCAGCCGTATAACAAAAAGTATCTATCCGTTATAACATTGAACACAAAAAGTTCCTCTCCGAATATTTGCCGTTTCCGAACCCATACTCGCGGTAGGTATACGTAACTTGACGCCTGTAATCTCCGAAGAGATAGGCAGAGGAATGTAATACATTCCTACGTTACACCACTTACATTTATATCCCACTATGTAATAGGTGGTCAGCCTATTGTCGTCATACACCGAGCATATTTCCAGACCCCAACCCATTTATAGAAAATCCAAATCAGAAAAATCTAATAGTACCCGACCCGGGATTTGAACACAGGAAGTCTCGGTCTGCAGTAGCGCTTACAACCAACACCACCAACATAATACGTTTGTACGTACTACCACTGTCAGTCTAATGGTTTAAAATCAGTCTCTCATTCCGGGGTCCTGGATTTAAATCCTGGCGCCCATCTTTAGAAAAATTTGTGCGATAAGATTAAATAAACATTAAAAAATATTTATATATCGATCGACCATATTCGATTATTACAATAAATAAAAACATTTTATTCTGATCGGTTATCTCTACTTAGCCCAAAGGGGCCTGGCGATGTTATAAGACCAGTAATTGGTTTTAAAACAAATATTATTAAAATGAAAAAATATATTTATAAGAAATAATAATGCAAAATAATAATTAGTGGATAAAAACGTAATATCACGCCTGTTATCCCCTAAGAGGTAGGCAGAGGAGTGTAGTACACTCTCACGTTTCACCAGTTACGTTTTCGTCCCACTACCCATAATGCCATGCACCGGGCACAAATCCAATAGCAAGTAATATTTAAACTTAAAACGCACATTTTTAAGAGGTACCCGCTAGGGTTTAAACTTTAAACCCGGTCTCCCGGAGTGACAGGTCGAATTTCAAACCACTAGGCTATCACTGCCAGAGGATAATGTATATTTAAATCACATCGTTTCAAGTAAATTAATATATAGCCAATTACAAATATTCGAATATATTAAATATTCTCTATAATATTCACCTTTCACACCTCCTGAGCGTTTAAACCGTTAATTATCATCGGTCATGAGTTACGTTTGAATGTACCCAGTAATACTCATATTAATATTCATGTATAGTGGCCAAAAGGGTCACAAATTGTAAGAAAGAGCAATCTGTCTAATAATCTATTCTTTAGAAGATGCATTTTAATAAGTCTGCATTTTTATAGTACCTACCTACTGCTTCAACAAGGGGGATATGCAATTACTATTTTAGTGGTTTCGGCAAACTCGGTCGGTTACCAAATACATACGAGTATAATGTATATTTTGTTTCGTTTCGTTTGAACCATATTTCTTGAACACTAATAATACATTTCCAAACTTAATCGTTTAAGCTTCCCGCTCCCTCATATAATTGTTTTACAACTACTAACGTACCTATTTTTTTTTAATGAGTTGTTATATGACATACCTACATAAAATAATACGATACAGAAACAGCTCATTCATGAAAATAGTATAATATAATTATGTTCATTTTAAAGTCAGATTTTGATATCGGAGGCGACTTTCCTTCCATACGTTTGGTTAATCAATACTTTTTATTTGCTGACCGTACACTACACACTGGCTATGTATAGTGTGATTCTAATCGCAAATGAAAAAAGTCGCTTCTATACTAAGAATTAATTGTGCCTCACGTTTTACATATATTAAGAATTAAGCCGGCTGGACTCACGTGCGTTTTTTCGGGATGGCCCGAAGTTGTACATATATTTTATCATCTGGGCAATAAAATTTTACGTGTTCTTGTTAAAATATTTCTTCCGCTTGCGCTTGTGATTTAATTACATAAATATAGAGAATCACTTTATGATATAAAATTATAAGGCCGTAAAGCGTTTAATAATTGCGTCACAGCTTCAGGTGGTCAACAGACTTCGGGCAAGGTAGACAGAATCATTCAAAAAGTGATAGTCAGCCCGCCATGTCGCAATTTCTTGACACGGAACCGCCTAAACGTTATTTTTCTATACATTATCTTCTACTAAGATTCTTAGGTCTCGGATGGTGGCATCATCCGGACGAAGAGAACACTGCAAACTTTCCAGGTCTGTATTTATATTATGCCATAATCACGGAACTCGTGTGGGTTGTGGGTTTCGTTGGTCTGGAATCAATAGATCCTTTTATCGGCGAAAAAGATTTGGACAGATTCATGTTCAGCCTCTCGTTCGTTATAACCCACGATCTTACACTCATAAAGCTGTACATTTTCTTCTTCAAAAACCGCGACATACAAGATATTGTCCACACTTTGGAAATAGATTTGCAAGGGTACTATCAAAATAACAGGAAAAACCGAAGAACGATTAAGATTACACGCATGATGACGGCTGCGTTCGTTTTTTTCGGATGGATGACAATTGGCAATGTAAATGTGGTTGGTGTCATCCAGGATGTTCACTGGAAAGCCGAAATGTTCAAAATAAATGACACAGCCATTAAACCATATAGAACGCTCCCGCAGCCAATTTATATTCCCTGGAGCTACCAGACAGATACATCCTTCATAACTACGTTTCTGCTTGAAACCGTTGGCTTACTTTGGACTGGACACATAGTTATGGCAATAGACACATTTATTGGATCAGTTATTCTCCACATGAGTTCGCAGTTTGAAATATTACAAGAAGCAATTATTACTGTGTATAATCGCACTATGTTGCAATTGATGGATCGCGTAGTTAACAGTCGTAACGCGAACGAGCATGTCACATCAGCTGATTTTCACGAGGACAAATTTGTGGATAATAATGAAAGGATCGTCAGAAGATACTTCACGGACAAAGAAATTGAGTGCGCTTTGGAAAACGCACTAAAGAATATTTTCAGACAACACCAATTGTTAATAAGGTATGTATTATAATCAAAAGACATTAAATACCCATACTCAACCCTGAGTATATTTTGAATATTTTCAAATATTTCTCACAATCCAATAACTCTTTTCCGACGCGACGACTGTGACAGATTCATAATACACAGATTGGACCATAACGATGTATGGTTATTAATAGTGCAATTTTAATTTGTTTACTGGTGTGTTCCAGGCTTTCAAGTTATATCTCCCTAGCTAGCTAAATTGCCATAAAACATAATGTAAATTAACTGGAAACACAGACGCTACCAGAACGAGAGACAAAGTTTGCAAGCCTCTATTTAATAGGCTGGCACGGGCATGCCATTGTTACAGCGTCTATGCTACAGGATAGACGCTGTATTATGTATTAGGTTATAACCTAAAGCTGGGTATAAAATAACGACCAAATTTTATACTCTAGACTGAAACCAAGTACCACAAAGTGTTCAGTGTCGACAAAAATTTTAACCTGAACGAAAATGCTCCCTCTAATAACGAACCCACAAGTACCTACAAAAAATCAATTGCTCAGAACTGTCTAAACAGATATCGGCAATAAAACGAACTGAATTTCGTTCGAATGTGACAAGTTGTAATATCTTAGGATTACCGCCCCAATATTGTCGCTTGCATTTTTCTCACGCCTAAATCAACATAATCTCCGTTTCATATTCGCCTTCCGCCATAAAAGTTTTAAAGAGTCCGTGAAAATTTATCGTAGCATGTAATCTTTTCTTTTGCTTTTCGTAAATAACATTGATATATGCTGGTAAAATTAAGAATCTATCTACTACGAATTTTTTATTGTAAACATCTATGTAACACGTTATTTTAGAGTTTAATATTATTCAAATATACCATCCATTCAAATATTTATTGTAATGCCTCACAGCTATTATTATTAAATAATATAGAAAATCTTAACGGTTTTTGATTTGTAGTCACAGGTCACAATATTTTATGACAATTTGCTGATC
>DWTO01003036.1:0-13092 GCA_018244755.1 Jemadia pseudognetus | reverse complement strand
AACGTCCCCATCAGATAAAACCTTATCTATTTGATCTAGATAGGTCAGTCTTGGCCTCCCTCGGCACCTACGTCCATAGTATTTACTCTATGTAAATTTTAATTTACACTCCACTAAGTTTTTTGCTAACACGAACTCGGCACAGCGGGCTGGCTACAAACATTGATACGTTTTTATGCACTGATTAATATCGTCGACAGCAATCTATTATTTGAAAATGGAACCTCGTAGTTCAGAATTCAATTGTTTCTGGTTCATCCTTGCGGTAACCGCGATTATTTTTATCTGGTTTTCACTGTTCCTGAAAATTTATATGAGATCAGTCGAAATGCAGGAATCAGGCTACTTTGGAATCAACTAATAAAACTAACTTACTAAGTAACTTCCTTTGAAGTAAGTACGACACCCCTCTTCCTACCTTTTCGGGGATAACATGCGTGATGTTACGTTACATTACTTTGAACTAATAAAACTTGAAGGGTGACAGAAATATTGCTCAAGATGTATTATTATAAGTATGATCCCTGACTTTATTCTGCTATCCAGTGATTCGTTCATTGCATAGCACGAACCACATCGAGCAGGCAGATGAGGTTGGCTTGGACTCAAGAGTTTCACCAAAAAAGCCCCAGGCCTAGCGCATCACAAAATTAGCAGTTCGATATAACACTTCGAACCGTCATCCTCAACCTTCAAGCAGCTTTATCTAAAGCGAATAAATATAATAACCGCCATTTAAGTTAATTACGATACATAATTCCTGTCACAATTGTGAGTTAATGGCGTAATTTTCCGCGCGGTTACGCCTAATAGCGGGCAATAATGAGCTTTTTGTACAGGTAATGTGGAGCGGCGGCGGCCGGCTCCAGCCTCGCACCAACCCACATTATATCAATATAAAGTTTCCTTTTTGAATCTTACACGCATTATTAAACCACTCGTATATGGAATGCCGCATGTGCCAGGCCATCTGCTAGTCTCGTTGGCAACGAATGATGAGACTTAACTAAGTGTTACAACATAGCATATGTAATTTCTAATTCTTTCTTCTTTCTCGTCTTTAAAGCGAGATAATGATATAGACAATGGAAGAATTTTATGTCAATATATATATGAAGTAACGAAAGGGAGAGGAAAGGGCATTTTATTACCATTACGTTACCATGCAATCATTCCAAGGACAATAAGATTTTAGATTTAGTGAACATTGAGGCATTAAGTATAAAACAGAAAAGTATTTTAGAAAGAAAATACATTCATTCAAGCACACTCACAAAACAGTTCAATAACACTTGACCCATACAAAAACTTAAAAAAAACAACCGTACAAACAATATGAAATCATTCAAGTTAAAAGTAAATTAACGGTGGAAATAACAAAAAACTTGTGAAAGAAAGTTTTTAAGCGGTATCATAGATACATATTTGTATATTATGTTACTGTTAATACTTTCATTTATCTACCTATATACAATTATATCTGTCAGTCTCCGCTACGACCACTGCGATGGGCGGAATCTTATGAACAAAGGGACTCGAACCTTTACCAAAAACCATACGTGAATTAAGCCGGTACATAATTAATTCATAACTTGTGTACTTTATTAATTGCATACCAATTTCTAGCTGGCTATATTATAAGTTATTTAGGCGGAAACACCTGAACTACTGTTTTCCGATCGTTTTAATTTGAACGTCCCTGGGGATTATCCGTTTCAATCGACACTTCGCAACTGAAAGTTGCGACAGGGAGGTGAGTCGATGTATTATAGGGATGGGTGTGATCGATTATTTTTGGAGTTGAACTACTTTCGGCACGCTTAATACAAGTTTTATTATTAGTTTATAACATGGAGCTTTTCAAGGCAGACGCAAGCGAGCGTTCCTTCAAAGCCGGCACAACGCGTTGACCATTCCATTGTCAGTGAGACAGCTTAATAGGTTTTGTAAGACAATTTTTTTATCATAATTTAATCCGTGACACTGATTCTTTTAACTTCGCAGTTTTTCGTGTTGCTTAATGCCGCCTTAGGCTGCCTTCAAATTATGGAAAATGTACATTTTTGTTTACTTCAATATATTTGCAGACAAGACATAGTTATCATACCAAGGAAATTGTTAAAACCTTAGAGTCTTCGGTCTCACTAAGCAAGTGTTGGCTAACGATAACTTTTAATATACGTACTTTCCGTTTTATGTTTTCTCTTTTTAAGAAATATCCATTAAACGACATAATACAAAAATATTACACGATATGTTAAAATTAAAATGAACTGTTTTCAATAGAATTCAATTAAGAATAAACGAATGAATTTTATTTTCAATCAAAATTGGAATTACCGCGCTGCTATTTATTTTCCCTGGTTATTTTTTCATTTTCGGAATGATATTATTTTCATAATAGCGATTGACGAGACGTTTTTAAATTAATGATTAATTGACAATTACAAAATATTTCTTGACATTTAATGTATCCACTAATGTCACTAAGGTTGTTACGATGTGACACAATATTTAGGTCACACGAATTGTTACCTCCATTCTGAACTGTGGATACACGCGCCCCGGTTATCGTGTAAATGACAAAGAAATGTGAACGCTATACACATTCCCTCTATGCAAAGCGTATGGTAATTACCTATTTTTAAAATTGTATGACTAGAAAACAAAATGTAATTAAAACATTTCTCGGAATAATTGTACTACATAACAGTAGTATACCGTATAAATACACGTTTTACGGAAGAACCGTAAAAAAGCTGATAATGATTTCACTTTCGAAGCAGTTCTGATACTTACACCGCGATATGATACTGTCAGTAAAGACAGCCGACGTGACGTATAAAAATAAATTAAAACGCATTGAGAGAAACGTGTGACGGGTTTTAAAATAATATTTATAAATGTCGAGAATAAAAATTCTCTCGTGCCACAGTAGGTACAGTACAGACCGCGCCACCGGCGAGAAAGAATTAATTTTATCGGCACGAGCTCGTGTTTATTTTCCGCAGACATTTATAACGAAACATTCGTGTGCACGATTCACTTCATAGAACTGTGTGCATTGTGTTAAAATAACATTTGTACAATGTTATTGATTCACCCGTCGCTGTAACGTAGGTTCAAAGCGAACCGAGATATACTGTATAGTGATTTATTTTTTTATACAAACAACAATTGGTGCGATTTATTATTATACTATTACGCCAGGTTTCGTAGTGGGTAGATGGAGTGATAAAAGCTTAATATCTGTTATTGTTACAGACCTGACGAACTGCATCTTTATTGATAACTCTGGTCATAAATACACGTCGAGTTCGAAGGTTCTTAACTTCCCCCATCAGTGAGTACTTGAACTATTTGGTCAAAATAACTGGTTATTGGTATTCATTGGTGACTTTTTTGATACCTTCTAAAGGTATCCGGTGACCTGATAGAGATTTTGGATGAGATACTTTTACCGCACGAAAACCCCCTTGGTGGCCTTCCTCGGCAATAATAAGAGAACTACGAGGTCTCGAAAGGAACACACCGGTGACCTCGTAACATGATGCTACTACGCGCCCTGCACCCGGGAGATACATAATACCTTATCTCACGCCTCCAGATCCCAAGACGATATGCGACCCACACATTAATTTGTGTGCCCGCTCATATTTATATTGTCTATTGTATTAAAGTAATTGTTGTAAATTCCTGAAAAAAAATTAGCATCACTAATTATTTTAGGTTTGCTAAATTCTAAATAATAAATTATAATAGTCGAAAAAGATGTCATATATTTTCCGACGTTAATATCTTAATGTATAATTTCTATGTAGCAAACGTTTAATCAGCGGATTTTAACAAAGAGGCGAAATTTGTTGAAATGAAAATTGTACATTACGTAGCGAGATACGTTTTTAACTCGGGAGTTCTATTTCTACTTTATCGTCATCTTAATAACCATCCTTAGATAAACATAATTTTGAATCTTAGTAATTTCATGAAACTGTGGCTCAATGGCAAATGTATTATGTAGTAAATTTAACAATACATATTAATGTACATTATATACGTAGTATATTGATGTAATCTTTCAAATAACGTTTGTTAAGTATAATACTGTGCATTAAAATAGTCGTACAGTCATTCTACTATTCTACTATTCTTACTACTACTACATTCTACATACTACTTTTCTAACTTACATTTTCTAGTAGTGGCTCGGAGTCTGGATATGTGCCCGGTGTATGGCAATAGAATCACCTATTCCATACTGGGACGTAAACGTAACGGATGAAATATCGGAATGTACTATATTTCTCTGCCTACCTTATCGGGAATTACTGGTGTGATGTTACGTACAGTCGTGTCAAACGACTTATAGGTATCGACAAACTCTTAGAAGTCGAACTGCATAGATTTGAACATCAACGTAAAGTTGCCCGTCTTGATGTATTCTATCGGATACCTTTTGGACAGTGCGTATGAAAGCACCATAATTGGGTTCCATCTACTCCATACTATCATCGGACGATTAGACATACTGAGGGGTACCAACAACATCTTATCCTACCCCTCTGAGCAGAACGAAATGGTTTGCTAAATCGTTTCTACTACAGAATGCTAAAATGTACAACTCTCTGCCGGCGTCTTTTTCCCTATTATTATGAACCGGAATTATTCAAGACACTTTCTACGCGAGCGTGCTACACCTTAAGCTGCACTTCGCTTTCCATTAGATGAGACAGCCGAGCCTCCAGCTAAATAATTAAATCAAAGCTAATTGCTAAATAAATAATTCAAAGCCGAAATAACGAAAAACTAACTTCCATCCATTGGTTAAATCTATTGGTATTAGCCGAGGCCCTCGTATACGTATATATATTCTATACACATAGTACATATGTACACTTTAGTAGGCTCAACATATATCATACATATATAATACATACATAACTTTATATTAACTTTTAATTTCGACACTAGAACCTACTTCCTAAAGGACAAGAAATAAGGGTTTTGCCTTGTATAACGCATATTGATAAATCAAGAATAAATATGCGGGCAGAGCTGTGGGTAAGCAGATAGTCCAGTATCCAGTAAGTCATATTAGACACTGTACGATCGATACTAATCAGATTGAACGGGGCCGACCAGCGCGGACGGTAATACTTTTGTATTTCATTGCCACTTAAACAAAAATAACTGTTCATAAAAAACGTAACATCACACTTGTAAACCCTCGAGGAGGTAGGTAGAGACGTGTAGTATCAATACTCCTACATTTCACGAGTTATGTTTTATTCCCGTTATGGGATAGGTGGTGAGCCTATTGCCATACATCAGGTACAAATCCAGACTCCGAGCCTATCAAAATATCATCCGATACATATATATACATGTATCGGACGATATTTTGACCGTTTTAACACAATACACATGTAGCTATTGGGGCATATATTGACCATTTAAACAATTCAGCGAGACACACATTGACCGTTTCAATAAAAAACGCGGTACAATTTGTGTGAATCGATATGTTGAATGAATAATTAATTGGATTCGACTCGAAAACTAACTACGTACTGCTTACTTCGGTGTTACGCCCACTTGCCGGCGGAATTAGTTACGTCGATAGTACAGATACGACACAAGAGTGGGTATCGGTCGTGTAGTTCGTCAATATTAAGTATGAAAATGAATTGGTTGGTATTTGAGCCATGTAACGAGACATATGGGGTATTTAGTTAATTAGTCACATTTTGTTGTTATCACTGCATAATATTTTCCATTTATATAATGACTTTTCTAATAATATTACTGGGAAAAACGACTGTAAAGGTTGGCTAATAAATCTCTTCAGGAGTAGGCGAATGAATCATTGTAATGAAACATATATATTTGTTCTCGGATAAACTGGCGATTGGAGAACAATGGCGGGTTGTATAAAATCCTACAATGTAGCGTTTTAATAAAAATAGAATATGATTTTTGTTAAATCCAAGCACTCAATGCGTACGAGTATATTTCAGTAAATGGCGCCACACCCTAACAACACGTAAATTTTCATATACACCTGCGTGACATATTGGCGCGCCTTGCTGTTCAAAGGTGACCACGATGTAATTGTCCAATGTCAATTGCGTTTGATGAATCTATATCTGTAACAAAGTGTAGAGTCACGTGTCTCTAAGCCGGCGTCTGTATTTGAAGAATGGAATGTAGGTATGTAGACGCACATCTGGTTAGCATAGATTAACTTAGATTACCAACCAAGATTTAAAACATTTGGTGTTCTCTGTCTATCCCGTATAAAACGTCGCGTCAAGGTGCGATTGTTTCGATCTATAAATAGTAGTCGATTGGGTCAGTTTTATCATTATCATCGTCATCATCCTATCTCAGTCCACTGCTGGGCACAGACATTTCCCAAAGAACGCCAACGCACATCCATCTTTTGGCAGTCTAGTTATTACAAAAGAGTCCAACGGTCTATAAGACAATTTTCCTGCACCTATAACAACCCCACGAGGGAGGCCTATGCCCAGCAGTGGACTGCAATGAGCTGATAATGATGATGAATAGAAATAACTCAGAAGTTAATACCATTGTTTTCTTAATAACCTTGGGCTCGCGGTTTACCGCACTATAACCGCACCGTAAGCGAGTACGCAGTAATCGACATTGGACTATCAATGTAATAAAATGTAACATCACGCCTGTAATCCCCGAATAGGTAGGCAACGCCATTACAAAGAATAGTATACCTGGGTGCAATAAACCCCTTATATTATTGTAGTTAAAATTATATCTCTATTTGCACTTTTATATAACCATTTTCATTTCAACGAACCTCGAGCTGTGATATACAACACAATGCATGAATCATGATAACAAAATTAAATGTACTATGCATCGTAAAATCAAAATGGTTCACACTTTTATGTTGTAAAAGAATCATTGCTTATTATAAAAAATAGCTTTACGTTATAAAAGAAAATATAGTGGCTAAGCGATTCGGTCGTGAATCGGTAAAATAGACGACGCTATTTTACACTTGAGTAAATAAAATCTTCTAGTACGCTATAAACAATTGTAATATCGTCGCATACATATGCAATTTGCGAGTAAAATAAGATTTGCACGCTGGCCGACTCAATATCAGCGTGTAATGCGTTAGGGAGCAATTATTATCAATATATTATTATACATGTAATTAAGAACAATATTATACATAAAACTATCAAAATATTCAGAGAACCATCAGTATATATTAACTATAAAACAATTGAATTCAGTTAATTGTATTATTAAATACAGAAAACACGAGAATCCATAAAGCTGATACTAAAAGTACAATTTTGTATGTATTTTCATTAATACACACGAATATACAAGAACCTATAGCGATCCGTCACTAAACATACAGGGACACGAACAAAGATATGAAACTAGAATCTTAACTAAACTGCCGCTTTCGCTATATATCCACCAAGTCTGAAACTGTGATGTAATCGCTTCGACCCATATGTGTTTAAAAGCGGGTTCATTAACTCAACAACCCTATCTACACACAAGATCTAACATATTATTAATTATAATCAAGTATAGTGGAAAACGAGAACGCACTTTTGAAGTAAAACAAAACATAGGTATGTTTGATTAAAAATGTACTGGATTTATATTATGACATCGCGTACACGTAAAAGTATTAAAAGCCAAGTTAAAAATCAGTCTCCCACTTAGAGGGTTCTGGGTTGAAATCCCTCCGCGTGTCTCTTTCGTTGCAAATTATTCATTACAAACATATTGGCGTTTTCAAAATAAAACATCACCTGTTCTAACGGATGAAGGAAGCATCGTAGGGTAATATGCAGCCAAATCGTGATGTACATCTAGATTTCGTCATATAATTATCTAAAGCGTGTTTAATCTACCAACACGCACTCGGCCAGCGTGGCCGACTGTGGTATTAACGAAAGAATGATAAAAAGTTTATTATTTTCTAACATTATTCTTACAATAGACAAAATCCGATAAACGACTAAAAATCTTGCACTAGTCATAGACAGTTATAACGATTCGAATATAACACTCGTAACAAATTGCATCCCCAGAGCATTAGTAAGAAGATTGGCGCATCCCGAGGGCACGCCAGAGCTGAGAGCTTACTTGAAAACTAGCAAAACTATTCAGTGGGTATTATTCGTGGAAAAATTGCAGCTGCACCAGTAATGGAGCATATATGAATGTGTACACATCGCGATGCGTATATACAGGTAAAAACAAGCAGGAGATTAGTTTAATTGGCATAATCTTTCATCTTTATCATTCTCCGTTTCAGAACACTGCTGGACATAGGCTTCCCCTAGGGGATTTGCCTATAATTGCGCACTGAGTATGCGAGTTGGGAATCATAAGAATAAGTAAGTATTGCAACCCAAAAAAGATATACAAATTAATCATCAAAATCCAGAAACCTATCTATGGAACCTGCACAAGGACAACACGTCATTTATAATTCATTATGTTGTATACAATTTACAAAAACCATTTAAACTAACGTAACCATAATAGGTACTGCCCCGTTGGTCGTATTGGTTGCAATCGGTTTTGCCGATCGAAAGGTCTTGGGAGCAAATCCCGGGTGCGTTTTTCTTCCTTACATTTTCTAGTAGTTGCCCGAAGTCTGGATATGTGCCCGGCGTATGACAATAGACTCACTATAGACTATGGGATAGTATTCCATAGTGGGACGTAAACGTAACTGGTGAAACGTGGGAGTACACTAAACTCTTGTAATACACTGGTGAAACGTGACAGGGTACTAAACTCCTCTGTCTACCTTTTCGAAGATCATAGGCGTGATGTTATGCGTTACGTAACCATAGTAACATTCCGCACAAATTCTGGTACTTTCTTAAACAAACTTTGCCTATATTCACAAAGTATGAAGCTCGCATATATTATTTATGCCGTTATAGACATATTAAATTCCATCATTATTAACAAAACACGAGTATTTTACCAACGCAACATCCACTAACAAGGTTGTTCGTGCGAATACAATCTTATTATTGTACGGCACCTGCAGGCAACGAAATTCGTATATTCTTATAATAGGTAATAGCATTTTACTGAATATTCGTTTACTTTCATACTATACGAGTAGTGATGACTAAGGAAGAAACGAGTCTGCGACGGCAGGGATATTTGGCATTCGGTCATATCTGCCCACCCTGTAAAGTACCTGAAGTGATAACATTATAATAATATAGTGGTTGGTTTTCTACTTTACATTTTTTTTATTTATTTATTGTTTACTTTCCCAGATTGTGCTCGTCACAAAAATCTTTATTATTATTGTTTTTCGTGAAAATATAAGGCTTCAAAATAACTAGTATTTTATTTATAAAAGGTTGCTCAGTTTAAATGTTTACTTTGAGGAACTGAGTTCTGTATCGAAATTCAAAATTATTATACGAAATTCTTGGCATAATAACTTGAGCTAAATGTTTGTAGCCAAATGTAATGTCAGACCATCAAATATAATGGCAGGATATATGTATATCTAAATGAAACTGGTTATAAGCTGGTTATAAGGTTATATTTTAACACAAACCTTTCAAACAAAAAAAACAACTCTTCAAAGGACCTAAGCAATGCATACTTTGAAAGACCGTGCATTAAAACGTTAACGAAAAACTTTGTGAATTACAACCAGTAAAATTGAATATCTTTAATATATCTTATCTTCTTTCTCGTTATAAATTCAAATGGCTACGAAACGAAAATAGTTTTGTTTAAATGACGTACTTATTTAAATTGGTAATTTCACCCGAAGCTCTCCTGAAGAATGCTAAGTTTGTGCAAAGGAAACATTGTTACCGCTTGGGAAATTAATGTCTCAAAATGAAGTCCGTTCAGAGATAATTAGAAAGAAATTAAGCGATCCATGTAAGTTTTGATAAGTGGTGTACTTCTTGTTAAATACGAATAGTATGTTAATAAAATAGAAAGAAACTGAAATAATGTATGAAGCGCCTGATAAACTATATAAGACACTCGATGCTCTCTGCTTACCCCGGGGGCAACTTGGCATCAAGAAATGTATGTAGTAAAGTAATTTAGTTAGAAATAAAGTATTTGATATATGAGAAATAAACCATGAGTTCTCAAAAAATCTCCAATGATCTTCCTTAAAGTTCAAACGGTGTCCATATAACAAGTAATTCATGTCCTGTCAAAGTCGAGAGTGCTGCCACCAACGCGATAGTGCTGCCACCGAAGTGACAATTCTGCCATCTGTACAATAACAATGATGTTTTAGCCAAAACAAAGACCATTTCACATCAAAAAATATTTCAGCTCCTATATACTCGTGAACAATGCGATACCACAGGATGATGTCACAGGATATGCGAGAGTGAAAGTCGACGTTATGGTACGTAACATCATGCCTGTTAATCCCGAACAGGTTGTCTATGAAATAGGTGGCAACTATGGAATAGGTGGTGAGCCCATTGCCACATACCAGGCACTTATCCAGAAACCGAGCCATTACTAAAAATCTTATTTTAAAAAATCCAATAGTGTCCAACCCGGGATTTGAACCCAAGACCTCGCGATGGACAGTCGCGCTTACACTCAACACGACCAACGAGACAGTCGACACACACATTTTCGTAATAATCGTTCAAATGTTTCTTTGATAAAAGCAAAGACATACGGACAAGAATTTCTTTGTTAGCGTTTTACCCCCAGCTCTAACCACATTTTAAGTTTCTATTGCGTCGTGTGTTTCAGAAATCTGTTTCCGAAATTTGATGTCATGACAATAAACATTGACTGGGTAATGTTTATTCCAACAACCCTAAGGCAAAATTACACCAACCGCTCTTGATTGGAACGCAGCCAAACAAACGAACAATCTGATATATAAACGGAAGATATTCGTACCAATTCGATCTATATAGTCACTTACATCGTTATTATGACAAATATTATTCATTGTCGCGTTCTTTAATTGTATATCATCGTCACCAATTTTTCACCGCCATGTTTTCTTTCACTATTACAACAACAGTTCCATCATCATTAAACAGTTACAACTCACATAGCTCTATAACAAGAGAGGTTCGCGCCCCAATTAAACCTCAAGATACCGTGTCTAATTTTAATCCGTAAGACTTGGTGATTTTTATTTTGCTTCTCGTATATTCCATAAAAGCAATTAATAAATCGCATATAAACCTGAATAAACAAACCGTTGCTAAGAACTACACCGAACTAAAGAACAAATAACCATCAAATCTATAGCGAAAACCCAACAAAGCATCGCCACTAATCTGAAACAACATTGCCCAGTATCGATCAAGCGTTTCGTTAAATGCGTCCCTTGGGAAAGCGTTGACATGTTTACAGTGCCCATTGGTTAGCTGGGAACTTGAGACGTTCACAGATCGAACTACCGGAGACTCCGAAACTAACAACAATTTATCAATGCGTCTTATTCAAAAAGTTAAGAATAAAAATTTGTAGATTGTTGAATTTCAGACTTTTTTTCACCAGTGCTCAATGTATTTGAATTTTCTTCAACGGTGTTGTTGCAAATTTAAGACAACAAAGTCCCATTTTTTATTAAAGGAAAAAAGTATTATTGATTCGAACAATTTTCTTGACGTATTTCTAGAACTTTCAATAGTTGGGAGTATAAGCACTACAAGTTTAAATAATTTTCTTAATCTTATTTACTTTTTTATTAAATAACAGAACGCTTTCTACAATTGAGAAGTCGGAACCATGCGTGTTCATAATTCCCTTACCCTTTTTGGTGATTGGACATTTAGAAAATTGTCTCCATGCGAAATTACTTTAGGAACTAGCTGGAAGGTGTGTTTATAGACAGGCGTACTGTTAGAACGTACGAGACACGTTTTTACGACCTTCCAATTATTGCATAGTTAACTAATAAGAAACTGTGGCCTTAATGGTTTTTAATTCTGAAAAGAGATCCATTTCCAATAGTGGAATTAAAAAAGAAATGACAACGATGATGATGTTAAAACATATAACAAAACGTAATATCACGCCTGTAGACCCCGAAGAGGTAGTCAGAGGAATGTATAACACTCCCACGTTTCATCAGTTACGTTTACGGCCCACTATGGAATAGGTGGTGAGATGCCGATATTATGTAATAAAATATTTATCTCATGGTAAAATCACTAAACGGATAAAATATTTTGGCGTTCCGTATTCTTTAATGACAAACTTAAGATACGTTACGACATAAGTACAATACTAATACTGAAAGTCAGACATCATAAAAAAATTCATTCATCATTCCTTATAAACGTACCCATTCCCGTAGAGTACTATCAACACTAATCCAATTAGCTAGTTTTTTTTTTACTTTTACCAAAAACATAACGTGAGGCTTTTAAAACATTTGGCGCGCCTTCTGTTAATTGTACTTCCTGTGTACCTTTCAATTCTCCGCAGGTTTCTATTTCCTGCTACTGGATAAGCGCATAAAACGAATGTTCGATTTCATAAAGGAGTATCAGGAAGCGATCATTTTTACGGTATTTTTTCTGATTCAATATCAAGGAAATATGAACCAGGCAAAGCAAGACAAACAAACGCTCGCATCAAGACTGACAATCCTATTTTATGAACAAATTAGCAATATGGTGACTACAACGCCAGGCTACGTAATAAAGGTTTGGAGTGGCCATTGTCAATAAGCAGAGACGCTATCGGATTGTTTCCGATACATCGTATCGATGACTTAAAAGTCCTTTCTAAATACAAATTCGCTGAGCAGAAGTAATTTCAATTGTATTTAAAATAGAATTTTAGTATGTTTCAATTAAATCTATTTAGATTTCAATTTAAGGATATGTCTTACTATATAATTTAATGTCCTGAAGCGGATAATAAATTAAATTCTGATCAATGATAATGGATACATCAATACCAGAAACAATCCAGTTCGATGCGTTTTACATTGTTACGTAATTTCACGCCTTTAATCCCCGAAGAGGTAGGCAGAGGAGTGTAGAACACTCCCACAATTCACCAGTTACGTTTACGTCCCAATAT
>DWTO01003035.1:0-13093 GCA_018244755.1 Jemadia pseudognetus | reverse complement strand
CAATCGGCAGTCGTCCTTGCAACCAACACGATCAACGAGACAAGCTTTTTTTAAAAATATATGTTATATAATATAACCGTTTACTAATTAACTTTTATTAACCTATCTCGCCTGATAGCCACGTTGTTTCGATATGGATTGGCGCCTTCAAGGTCACCGACGAAGATTAATAGATTTAAAAAATCTTTTTAAGTATATATTTGTATGTATATAGGTAGTTTGTCAGCCGTCTGGTTACCATACCACAAACTCTCATGACGCTTAGTTTGGAATCAGATAGCCTTGTGTGGAGATGTCCCGATATAATATTATCATTATAGTTGTTATTTAATGCAGAAATTGGATTTTACTTCTTAACGTCCCCACTAAAGGCTGGAAACGTTAGTGAAAAATTGCCAGCCGCACTCGCTCACCTGCGTGCTGACCGCCACCGTGCTGGCTATGATTTACTTGCCACATCGAAAGCGATAATATCGAAAGCATCTATGAATCTTTCAGTTTGCTGGTTAGGAGCGCGTACAGTCGAGTTCAATGGAGTGACTTTTAATCATAACCAAAAATAATCAATCATCAACCTGTTTCCGTCCACTACTGGATATAGGCTGCCGCAATAGCACGCGTCTGAGTTCCATCTTCAGCTTTTCGTATCTAACCGCTGCCAGCCATTTTGCGTATCCTAGCATAATTATTTATTTGCATATTATATACACACAAGAAATAGTAATATTTGTAAGCTTTACTTATTGTACGTACTAGTGTACTACAGTCCTCTGCCCACCTCTTTGGGGATTACGTGAAATCTCAATCAGTTTTACTTATTGTTGGAAAGTCCTTCCAATGTTAAACTGTACTAAATTCATAATTATGTGCTATAAAATTGCAATTGTTAAATATTAAAATACACTTTATCAATTTAATTACGTCGTTAATAATAACCCTAATTAGAACGTAGTCAAATGATAAAATCAATTAAGTGATTAAATTAATTTAAATTACGGGGTTGTATATTTAGTTTTTAATTATTCACTTCCTATGATAGTTTTGAAAATTGATGATGATGATGTAGACATTATTATTAGTGCCATTATTAAATAAATTCCAACGTTAATTACTAAAGTTGTCCGTCAAGGATTAGCATTCGATGAACTTCATTAATGATAGACAATATCAAATCATATAAAAAAGTAGGAAACCGATGTCTTCGGATCTAGTTAAATGTTACTTGGATATATTTAATTTTACGATTAGAAAAATAGGTTAAATTGTAATGTTGTGTACAAAGTTCAAAAACTTATACCAATTAGGATTTCTATTTTCGTATGGAAATTTTGATATCTACTGTTCTAAAATCATTGCGTATAAGTTACTGCTGTAAAGAAAAATAAGGTATGTGAGTTGTGTGCGGGCGGTAAATGATTATAAAAATATCAATTAATCAATAGAACACCATTTATTGCGTTAAAACATAATTTAGAATTCATGAAATTATCAATATAGTTGAGTACAAATTATGACTCGATGAGAAAGTCGCTATTACTGTTCGTTCGGTTGGCATCGTCAGCAACGTTTACTGTTACGTTTACGTTTTCAAAAGTACGGGCGAAGTTTCTTTGTAACAGTTAAACATTAAGCGCAATGTTTCCAAATGGTCTTTCCCACTTGATTTGTTGCATTCTTCGTAAATTTTTGCGGCTTCTTCTTCGGGATAGTGATCTTTAATTATATTTGTCAATTTTTTTACCACAATGTGTCCGTCTTTAGAAATGACTCCGAGTTCTGTAAGGTAACAGTACGCAAAATTCAAGCTAACGTCGTTCTCCACAACTCCGACGATCAGTTTATTGAAGGTATTCGGGGGAGGCTTTATTTCATCCTCACACTTCTGTAAAACTGGTTGTATTTTGTTGAGAAACGTCGGAGCTAAAGGGACGATATTCTGAAACAAACAAACGATATAGTAATACTGAGTACGAGTATCATGGAAGTCGTGATACTTGCGTAAACTGAAGGTATGACGGCATCTGCGCGTCATCGTCACCAACTATTCGTTCCGCTGTCGTGGGGCATGCCGCGGGCCCCCGCTCGGATGGGTTAAAACCATAGTGGCCACGCTGGCCGAGTGCGCGTTTGCAAATTTCCCAGGATACCATAACATTATTAGTTAAATAGTCATGCGACTATACAAACATACTTAGTAGTATCAATAAGATGACTTGCAATAAAAAGAATTTACAAATTATTTTAAGTTCCAATTAAAATATGTACCGACCACCTACATCTCTTTGAAATACGATTATAGCCAAGTAATGTCCGGGAAAAATAAAAACGAGGTGTAATTTATTGTCTACCATTAATACTGACGTATTATATTATGACAATCACTTTAGTGCTGTTTCTATGCTTTTCAAGTTAAATGCAAAGAAATTTCGGGACGAGATACTCGATATTCTAAATTATATTACGCTATATATAATATTTTTAGTCAGACTAAAAAAAATTGACGTTAAGGTGCCTCTTGGTAAGGATGTACACAAATATCGGTACACAAACATGCATATATAGAAAATGCAACTAAATTATCTATTTGGACATAAGAACTATTCTACTAAACACCGTGAAAACCAATACAAACGAATACACCGACTCTTACATTCAGAAGCAGAGCTATTCTATTAACAAGAGTTTTATTTTAAATACCAATTGACCAGGAATTGAATGTACAGCCATTGCGTTAGAACTGACAGCATTACTCCATTCTATTTTATTGTGTTTTAGAACAACGCTACTCACCTGTTCCACAGGTTTTGCTGATACAAAACACAAAGCAGTAAGGAACAAATATATAGATAACATTTTGCGTTAAGCGGGCAACCTTTTGCACTACGACGGCGATGGCTTCTTCAGTGTCTGCAGTCTTTCCGTTGGTCTTTATATACCCAGGGAACGGACGATTTTATTTGTCATATAGCGAAATAAATAGTATAATAAACAGTAATAATTAAAAGTTTTTGGTATAATAAACAATGATTAATATTTATTTGGTTTCGTTTTGCGTCGTAATTGCACCTACCTAAACCTGGTTTTTACTGGTGTAATATGGCATTGATTCTCGGCAAATTATGAAATTATTTGAGATTGCTTTCAATAGACTTTTCACGATAGTTCGCAATTTGTGCAATTTATATTTAAAATATGAAAGCCTCAAGGGTCCGATAATGACTAGTCAAAACTGGTATGGGTGCTGGGAATGGAGTCCAGGGCGATGAGTCATTTGTTTAAGAATATTGTTTTAAGCCACCTGACTAGGTGATGTACGAGCAGTGAAATATTTTTAATAGTAGATAATAATGTTTAAAAAAAATTCATACGTGGAACTAAAAAGCTGAAGAAAAACGCAGAACTGGTTATTGTTTGCACGACTATAATACACCGAACTTTGAAGAGCTTCTAAAGGAACTGCTTCTACCACCAAATAAAGACCTCTACAACGGTAAGAGCTCTGACGAGATCTTTACCATGATGCCATTACTACTAGTTTTGCATCGCACTACACTCTGAAGGACGACGTTCCACCCGCTCAAATTACATTCCTGGCAATCCCTAATCGATATACTCGAAGAAAATTTCCTACCGCATTGTGGCAAAATCGATCGTGACATATAAAATAAGGGCGCGAAGGTCTCGCTGGGTATCCAAACAAGTTTATCTTTTTGTTTGCATCGCGATATCACTAGGCGAAGACGATCTGTTCATTTCTGAGATCCTGGCTCAATTAAGACAAATTGGACCACGCTCATAATGACGTGAGGCTGATGGTGACGTAGCTACGCGCTGCCTGAAACCGTGGTCATCTACACGCAACGCGCCAGCCGGCCCGCATTGTTGTATTCGCTGTCTGATTGTGACGCGCCTGTGCGGACCCGACTCTGTGTAGAAAGTAGTTCTAGTCGAATGGCAACCATTCTGCCGTTCAAAAATATTCTATTTTTACGGACGCCATTTAATGAAATAATTGTAGAGATATTTGTTATTCGCTGCTCTTAGCTTACCCGTAAGGAACGATATAATGGTAATATTAATGAACCAGCAGTAATTTAATATTCACTTGTTTAGTTCATCTATCAGATTCAAATTTGTGTTTAATATTAATATGGATAACGAAAGATCTAAATACATATTACCTCAATATCATATAATCATTCTCAGACATCGGCATCATTATAGATATCAACTATTAAAGTGGTTCTTACGTGACAACGAATATATTATTTAAGAATTTATTAACAATATGGAAATAGTATGTAAGTACGATAGGTAATTATTTTTTAATAGATTGCTTCGTTGGTGGTGTTGGTTGCACGACCGATTGCCGATCGAGAGGTCTTGCGTTTAAGTCCCCGGTCGAGCACCATTGGATATTTCTAACTTAGATTTCCTAGTAGTGACTCGGAGTCTGGATATGTGCCCGGTGTATGGAAATAGACTCTCCACCTATTCTATAATGGGACGTTAACGTAATTGGTGAAATGTGCGATTATACTCTACTCCTCTGCCTACTTCTTCTGGGATTACAGGCGTTATCTTACGTTTACTTATTACGACCCTTACTGATTGTTCTCCTCTTGGGTACGGGTCTTCTCTCAGAATTCGAGGGTTTAAGCCATAGTATTTATCACATTTAATTATTATATGATACCGCTAGGGTCTTGTGTCTTTAATAGCAGTTAACGATATTGTATATATTGTGTATAAAATTTCATAAGTACAATTTCAATTCCTGTATACCATAACACAAGCTCTCTTGTTGCTGAATTTGGTATCGGACGGCCGTGTGTGTTGATGTCACAAGATAATGTTAATGATTAGTAATATTATTTATTATAGTATCATGCATATAATCTTGATAATCATAAGCATAATAATAAAGTTAAGACTCGTTTTATATAATTTTGTTTACTCTATTCCGGACTGTCATCATCATTAACTGTGATAGTTGATTGACCATCCGTGTTGGAACTTATATTTTCTTGGAAATATTTCAATTAAGTAGAAAGGCAATTTATAGGCAAGATGCTATCGTTTATAAAAATGCACTTACACAAAGAAGGAGTACAGGTAGAATCTCAATATGGCCAGCCGAGGAGAGGGCGCGAGGGCGCTCTTTCGTGTAGATCTGTCTAATAGTTGACAGATAAGCTGCTGAGGATTAGTAATAAATAAAAAAAACGTAAAAACGTAACATCACGCCTGTTGTCCCCGAAGAGGTAGGCAGAGGAGTGTAGCACACTCCCACGTATCACCAGTTACGTGTTTACAAATTACTCAATTAAATAGAATTGTCATGATCACCAACCCTTCTTCATTCCACTGTTGGACAAAAGAAGGGGTTACCATGGAATATTCTTGAATACTTTAGTATCAACATAATGCAAAAGGCAAATGTGGATCAACCTAGTGTGGTCTAATGTTTTAGTTAATATTTTCAATACTGGAGGCTGGTTTTTTTTCTTTAAATGTAATCGGTCTATTTTGGTTTTATACTAATTAATATACAAGATTTTCTAAGGAAGCAACCAATATAATTAAAGTTTTTTGTACTAAGTGAATGCAAATAAAAGTAATAATTATGATTAAATATTGCTTTTTATAGGAATTTAGGATGCGTTACTAGGTAAACAGATATAATATAAGAAACTCGGTAAGATCAAGACAGTAATCTTATTAGGAAGTTTCTTCGAGGACACCAGTACTTCATAGGCAGTGAATTTCGATACAAAATGTTGCGCGCTATTTCATTTTTTTTCGTCGTTTTACTCTTCTCCTCTGCTAGGAGTACTCCCAAACACCAGGTAATGTTACATTATATACATCCTTAGTACGTTGTGTGAACTGTTTGATGAAATTAAACGAGGACGTTGGGTGTGTAGGGATTTGATGATCGGTGCGCCTTGTTGACCCTGTAAGAGACCTGGTGAGATTGTATGATGGAAATATGAATGCCTAAAAGTTCTACACCGTCAAAGAACAACGCGTACTGATATTGCTTTGTTTTAACGTCAGGAGCTCTCATGTCGCTCTCACATAATAATATCTGTCTACTGTTACTTACATTGTAATAAAATCGCTTCGAAGTAATATTTTATTAGTTCATGATCTAGCTTTGTAGATATGCACGCCGGATTTAAAGACTTGTGATTCTGCTATTATCTAAGTACCTAATCCTGTTTTATTTATTGTTAAACTTAACGTGAGTGTTACACATTATTGTTCGAGCGCCATCTAGCGACCCGGCACGGTATAAAACTCTATAACTTGAAGTCGGCTGCGCGCCGGCGCGCCGCCGGCTGTTGGAAGAGGGGTCGCCAAGCAACGGCTCCTGGCCTATCATCGTTATTGATATTTTTTGCTTTACTTTTGTTTTTCATTCGATATCATATAATAAAAGAGAGTCAATACGTTTGATATGTAAATTTTTCATTATATATACGGATAAATATTACTAGACCAGTATACTAACAATTGGTCCTTACCGCCGAAAACACAGTTCGGCGTTAGACGAACAATTATGTATAAGCCGGCTTGCAAACCTGAGTTAAGCCGGTTTATATAAAATAATTACCTAATTTGTCGAACACTATTACTGAATATACAACAACATTTTGAACTATAATTTGTTCGTGAGGTTTTAATACAGTCGAGACAGTTGTATGTGTATATGTGTGTGTGTCAATACAAGTGTCGATAAGCGTACGAGATGAACAAGTGTATTATTGAATTATCGCCGATCATGTGCTCATTATAAACAACCAAATCTATGGACAGGTGCAAATAAAAGAATATACACATAGAGTCGTTTTTTGTGGTTTTATTTATTGAGTTTTTTGAAGTGACTTTTTTTGCAGACGGATAAAATAATTGTCAACCGTTACGACAATTTAGGATCCTGCCAAGAGTAGTGGAAAGTTCGTAAGTGCCGAGCAGGACGCGTAATTTACGCGTTTGATAGAATTGCGATGGATGACTCAGGGTCATTTTCGATTATTTTCTTTTTATTTGCGTTATGTGATGACGTATTTCCGATTGCACTATGATTGCATTAATGGTATTAGTAGATGGTATTTGGGTTTATTGTTTGCCGCTACGTCACCATACTAATTGTGAATAATCTGTAGATACTAGTAAAATTGCCTAAAATTCAAACAAAACTTAAGAGCAGAGAAACAAGGTTGTTGCTAATATCCTCTCAATAACACATAGGTCGGTTTCTATTAATGGCCGACCGATAATTTTTTTCCGGTTTCAGTTGAAAAATCTGTCTCAATGTGTTAAATTTATCAAAATTATGTATTTTTTGTTCATAAACACAGTTGTACAATAGTCTGATAGAAATCCCAGGGAGTTACGGGTGCTTTGCATTTTTAAATTAAAAGTGACAGTCCAATATTTCCTAAACAATATAGCCAGCCAGCTGGTTCGGTGTGTCACCTGTTTAATACCTCTTTTTACTAACACCTTAAAAACGGGGTGTAAAGGTTTGGTCAACCAAAGGTCAACTAGTATGAGGATGTTTAAAAAAACGTTAATTGCACGCAGGTATTTTATTTCCATATGCAAATTAAGTTCTTTTACAATTAACGAATACTTATAATTATTACCAATTAATTAAATTTGAGTACGTAAATTATCGGCCATACGGGCTGGCTCGAGTAAGTACTTGTACCGGTAATTTTTTTATAACAGTATTGAACGTAATGTTTTCAAAGGATGACTGCCTCGTTGGTCATGTTGGTTGCAAGCGCGGCTGCTGAACGGAAGGTCCTGGGTTCAAAGCACGGGTTGGACATTACGGGTTTTTTCTAATTTAAATTACATGGGAAATGTGCCCGGTGCATGGCAATAGGCTTACCACCTATTCCAAAGTGGGACGTAAACGTAACTGGTGAATTGTGGGAGTGTACTACACTACTCTGCCTACCTCTTCGGGGATAACAGGCGTGATGTTCGTTTATACATGTATTGATTCTATATACATATATGTTCTGATTATTCGTATCGAAGTCATTATAATTAATTCAATACGAATAATAATAAGTAGGCAATGTATTTTCAAGAGCATAGTAGTGTTTAAACGCAGGGAAAGACCGTTGGCCACAAGGACGGCAAGAATGGTGATGACTCACACACATCTCTTCCGCGCCTCGCGACGTTCTATATTTGAACTTTAAATGCTCTTCCTTTTTCGGAATACGACGGTTACAACGGCTTTGTGTACGCTTTACTCTCGTTCTCATTGGTCGAGAATCGGCTGTATTATTTATGACTTTGTCTTATTACATTTGACTTTAGATATAAGCGATGATTTTTTATCCACTTAAGCAAATAAATTCGATCCTTACCTGAAGTATTCAAATGAGTTGACTTGTAACGATGCACATATTATACATAGATAAGGTCCTTCAACACTTATTGTTAGTCACGTATTTTTAGCTGCTGTTTTTGATTGCTATTACCTGCGAATCTTTTCTTTCGCACGCCTATTTTTAAATGACAAATTTCGTGGCATAAAACAATTTTCAAAAATATGTGGAACTTTTGAAAAGTAATATTAGTAAGCGAATAAAACATTCGAGTTATTTCTATTATCAGTAGCAATTAATCAAGAAAATTTTATTCGTTGATTAGGAATGAAATGAAGTGTTATATGTAGACTATAATATAGCATGTATCATGCGAAGGTTTAAATCTAGTGTTTTAAATATGTATAGAAATGTGACTGCAAAGCCCCCAGTTCCTCCCCACCGAGCTACCGCTCCTGCCTAATGATCCGCAAACTCAATGGATAATTTCCTCTCTTCTAGTTGCATTTGTCACGCCTGAATGGTAACCATTTTATATATTAATCTTTCGCTGCAATGGCGGCTCTAGGCATGAATTGGTAATGTCGGAAGTTTGGACATTTTATAATATGACTTGGTTTTTGATAATATTGTTTACGTCTGAAATAATAGGTACTAAATATTATTACTGATATTGTTCCTATTGTTGCTAATATTGTTAATAAATATTGATACTGTTTTGCCACGTATTTATCTTGTTCGTACGACTTACAAATTCCTTTACATACTTTACACATTCCAATGTTCTCAAATCAACTGAAATAAAGACTTTATCTCACACCAATAAAAATATAGATAAATACTTTTCAAAATTTTAGTACCTGCCCTCCGCAATTTCGCATTTCGCAAATTTCTTTAGCTATTACTCTTATACTTATCATCTGCTATTTTTGTACTTTAAATAAATTAAATCACCGAAGAATTAATTTCATTATCATCATAAGTCATTTGACAATATTCATTAATTTAAAGTATGATTTGGTTAATAAAATGTAATTTGTTGATTAACTTATGTTGGCGATTACGATATAGTATATTTACTTAGTGTTTTCTTTATTTAAACTAGGTATAATAGGGGTTGAACCACGGGTCGGGTAGGTACAATTGGTTTCTTCAACTTCACGAAGTGTTAACGCTCATGTTGGTAAGAGTCGAAGATAGTTTTACTTTGTTGCACAATTTATTTTCAATCTTACGTTTAGCTTAAATACATTATGACATTTATTTAAAACTTAAACTTTGATCCATTGGAAAGAAATGGTTTAGTTCAAATTACCAACTAGTTTAATTTGTAACATGAAGGACATACAGAAACCAACATGTTTATTTTTATCAGTTTTCTCATCGCGGCCGATAACCTTTAAGCCTATAAGGGTTGTAAGTATTCTAATACAATCGAATAGGGCAATGCAATTTTTTAGCACGCATAATGGGGACCGTTTTCAGGCACAACTTTGTTCATTTGATGAAATAGCCACAGAGTGCCCGGAGCGCCCGACCCGCACCCGAGGGAGTGGAGAATAAATTGTATTGTATAAGAAATTATTTGTACATTGTATATAAATTTCTTATGTATGTATGTCTCTCTCTAACTTTTTTACTTTGTACCATTAAAAACAAATAAAAACAAAAAAAATTGATGCCTCGTTGGTCGTGTTGGTTGTAAGTGCGACTGCCGATCAGGAGGTCCTGGGTTCGATTCCCAGGTCAGGCACTACTGAATTTTTCTAATTTAGATTTTCTAGTAGTGGCTCGCAGTCTGGATTTGTGCCCGATGCATGGCAATAGGCTCACCATCTATTCCATAGTGGGACGTAAACGTAACTGGTTAAACGCGGGAGTGTCCTACACTCCTCTGTCTACCTCTTCGGGGATAACAGGTGTGATGTTACTTTAAAAACGATAAAATTCAAATAAAAACTTGATCATTTATATACAAAAGGCTTTAATAACGTAACATCACGCTTGTAAGAAGAGGTAGGTAGAGGAGTGTAGTACACTCCCACGTTACATGAGTTACGCTTATGTCCCACTACGGAATAGGTCCTGAGCTTATTCCCATACGTCGGGCACATATCCAGACTACGAACAATTGCTAGAAAATCTAAGTTAGAAAAATACATTAATGTGTGTTTGTGTGTTAAAATTCCTAGTAATAGCACGGAGTCTGATTTTGTTTTCGGTAAGGATTAGGCTAGGCAGTAAGTTTATGCCCTGTTACATGTGACATATAAAATAGCTGGTGAAAAATGGGTTTGTTGCACTCTGCTTACCACTGCAGGAAAATGCAGTCGTGATATTTTGTATGTTATGTTATAGAACGTACAGGTTGAACTAAATGAATCGATACAGTGTTTTGATATCATAATGGGAATGCAAACGGTGGGGTTACACACAAAAAAGATATTCATTTGTTTGCAAAACGAGCGTCGCGCGGTGGATCCGACCCCATCCTCTACTATGGAAGACCGGTCATTACCATGACAATTGGAGGTAAACCGACTCGTCGCCGCAGCTCGCAAAGCAAACATGGTCCATTGTCCATTTGGAGCCTATGCAAAGTCATTATAACTGCGAACGAGCTTAAATTAAGCGATTCAATGAATATCTCCCTTTGTAGAACCATACTTGTGACGTCACACAATAGTGAAACTAATTGATTGGAAATTGTGCTAGAATGTTCTATTCTACATAGTTAAAAGGTGTATACAAAAATAGTAATTGTTTATCAGAACTGAACTGATTAGTCATAGTATAACATGATTAAACTTCACCAGATCAGAGTTTTGCTTTTTAAATATATTTCAGTGAGATTTCGTTTAACTTTTAATTTCGTTCAGATTAACGGGTAACTTTGATAAGTAGTTCCTTGTCTTCTCCAGTTCTTCCTTTAGACATTTCCTTTCAGCTGCCGTTGCTACGGATAAACTTTTTGCAGCGCTTTCAGACTTGTAATTGAATAAACGAGCTGAATGAAAGAGGGACTGGGCCGTCATAGAAAACTCGATTTGTACCGTTGTGGGAAACTTGTTCCAGTAATAATCTGTAAAAACATAAAAAAAACCTCTTGAACACTTTTATAATCGTTCCGACCGAAACAGATTTTTGTGTTTTAATATGAATCGACTGTTTTTTAATTATTTTGTTTTAATTGACTATGTTCATTTGTTTTCCTTTATTTAAGCTACTTAAGCTTCATAGAGTGAGTCATTGCTATCACCAATAACTGATATTGGATATACGAGTAATGAGAACAAGCAACTTGTATTCTGGTGACTCAAATGTACTGTTAACCGTAACCGGGATTATCGGCGGGTTGACACACGAAATAACAGAACTGTAAATTATCGCTTTATATTAATTATGTTCGTGTGTAAAAGTTTTGAACTCCATTCATGACGTTATCGAACACAATCGAAATAACTGATTGGTGTCCACCCACACTGCTTTCGTCGCCTTTTTTTGTCGTGAGTGAAATGGATTCGTTAAGTTCATACGATAGTGGTTTTAATCGCTCCCGCTTAAGGATGATGTTGCATTGTTCATTGATTGCAAGTTGTGTACCGTACCTACGCGAAGCAAGTACAAGGTCTTTGACTAAAGTTGTGTAAATAGTACGCGATGAACGATCCCTACGTCATATCAATTATGAATGTTTTTTAAAGTATATTCATGCAAAAACAGAGTACACTTTAATTTTATCATAAATATAAATAAAATATCTTTAGAAGCCTGTTCACGGCTGTCAGATCTGAATCTATGCCTAACCTGTGCATTGATAACCAAACGGTTGATACATTTTTATATTATTTTTTTACATTGGGATACAGAACTCATCTATGTTCATCATAGTAATATTGGACTCGGATGAGAATCGAACACACGTTCCCCGTCCCAACAGGCAGGTTCGCTAACCATTTGGTGGTGTACGAGTACGATGTACAGAAGTACCGCTTAAGTATACGTTAACATAGAACTGTTTACTTTACACTAACTAGAAAATTTCTCTAAATTAGGGCAATTGTTTTAATACTGAAACTGTAATGACTATCTTAATTGTTTTTGCGTGCTATAGACCTTTACTCGTTAATAGTTCTCGGTTGAACTGCTTCATTATAGCGTTAGTTGCGTCTTGCGATTGCAACGAAAGCTGGTCCGTTGTGTACTAGGTCCAGAAAAGGCGAAACGTGTGGGCCGACGCCGGCCTCGCCCACACTCCACTCGGCCCGAGTGCTCTCTTGTACCACCTGAATGTACGATGCTTACATTAAATACGCGTCGTTTGCCACCTCTACAGTGTTACACGAATCGATCGATGACAGATTTTAAAACGGGATATTTAACGCGAATGAGCTCCTACAGTTCTCTGTCATTAACGTCAATCAAGTGACGTCATAGAATCATTCTGAAACGAATAATTTAGTAATCTACGATTTAAATACAACTGTCAATAATTTTGCATGATGACTTCATGAATGCAGAAGAGGTGAAAGAAGTCGGCTAGGCCCATAGCAGGTGTAAATCTGTATTCTCTGCCTAACCCCCTGGGAAATATACGTGAAAATATGTATGTGTTTATGTAATAGACAAACATGCAAATACTTCTACAAACAAAACAGATATACAGTATTGTACCGTTTTCGAAGCCTATTGTTCTTTGAAAAAACGACCGCTTACAGCAGTCGACTGTGGAAACG
>DWTO01003034.1:0-13096 GCA_018244755.1 Jemadia pseudognetus | reverse complement strand
CTTTAATCCTTGAAATTTAGTGTGATTTTAATCACTGAAATTAATTGGTATGAGAGCAGTTGAAAATAGTGTACGTGCCATTCCAGATCGGTCAGGTCCTAAATTCATTCTTGATCTTGACGACGAAGATAATCGCCTATAATAAACACTAGGACCGGCAACTACAACCTGACACCAAAACAGATATTGTTTTGTGAACCATCGTTTCATATTGTAAGTACTTACAGCGGTGCTGCTGCCTCATGTGAACTGTACACATTGTTTACTGCCACATTGTACGCTCAGCATGCTACATGTTAAGTTTGTAATTTTTTTTACTGTAGGTACTCGTCCATCCCTTTTCTCATGCCACCTAAAAGTTCCGTTAGTATGTTTCTTAATATATAGGTTATAGAGGATATAACCTATGTAACCGATATAATCAGGAATCGAAGCCAAGGCTTCTCGTTTGGCAGTCGCGCTTGCAACCACAAAACCAACAAGGCAGTCAGAAGATAAGTTAAATTTTCGAAACCCTACTATTTTACTTTACCAACACGATCAACGAGTGAATTAATTTTGGACTAAACATACCCTAACATTTAAAATATTGGATGTATAACAAAACACTTCAGATCTGCGAAGATAAAGATATATGGAATTGTGATTATAAAAACATTGAAGACACTTCACAGGCTAGAAGTAAACAAGTGATCAGTGTTTATGCGCGGTCACTGCAGCAAGTGCACCCGTATGCGCCAATGACTAATTCCAGGTGTATTTGCAATTACAATAAAATGCCGCTGTCATGGTCGCTCGATTAAGATGTTGTGTTCGCCCGTCTGATGTGTATATACGATAAAATTTTATAATCAACTGAATAAAAATGAATCTTTGAAGAAGTCTATCCATGTGATATCGAACTAAGCACAATATTTTTCCATGCCAGTCTTATTATAAAATCTTATTCTGTGACGTGAAGGAATTCACAATCGCGCCATCCAGCGCCATTGAACAACGCACTTAACATATTTGTAGAAACGTATTCATCTCGCAATAATTACAATATACCTGATGTGGCGTAAAAACTAAATGCGCTGGTTGAGGGAAACACGCCTAACGTAATTTTACTATACATAACATTTGAATGAACGAAATTTATCTTTAACCGTCCATCCATGCTTTCTATATCTCACTCCTTAATTATTTGTCAATTAAGATTGGTTTGAAAAAGTTTATTGGTACGTTGGGGGCAATTACAAGCGGCTCTTTCCATAATACCCGCTAAGTAGCGTTCGCGTAATTGGAAAACGCTGTCGCCCGCTCGCCCGGCCGGCCGCTCGCTTCTCTCATTAACATTCAAATTTATTTCACCTCCGCGTCCCTGCGCTGCTTACGTCTAATCATTGAGCCGCTAACTCTGCCGGGCCGTCAGAAAGCGTCAAACAGATCTCTGCGTGCCTACTATCTTTTATAAATTGCACACAAATTAAAACAAAAATTTAAGAAAAAAGCGTCTCTATTATACGAGTAGGTGTATCTTTGGTAATTAGATCTTAAATTGGCGCACATAATTTTAGTGTAATACTTATAACTTATAATATTTATAAGCGTTCACCGTATATTACAAACGACATTTTGAAAGTTTGAAAATGTTCCACTGAAGGAACAGACGTAGGTATAATCCAAGAATGGCATTACAGTTACATGCAATAAAGGGCACGACGTAAGTAGTCTGGGTTGCATTGACAGCGACTGATATCGACGGACATTTACACAAAACTGCGGCCTTGTTTTTCTTAAAAAGTCCAACCTCAAAAGTGCTGATCTGTTATTTTGTTTGTGGCACGAATCGGCCGTCTCGCGTATTGGGGCGATATAAAATTTAATCATTACCAAATAACCAAAAGAAAAGCTACACAGGTTGAAAACGAGTTGTTTGTGGGTCGGCGACCACCGACCGCCGACCAGTCGACTGTCGACCCCGATCTCGGCACTCGGCTGCCAGTTACGTCGGCCGTCCGTTATCACGGCCACACTAAAAGCTTTGATACAATTATATCATTAACAGACAAAAACCAAATTCTCGATTCACCCTTAGAACGTTGAAGTATTGGAACAGTGGGCTAAGTTAATGACCAAAAACTATTACGAACTCTAACACATATGCCGTAGTTTCAGTAGCAAGATAAGTGCTATGTAAGAGATCAATGCGCCTCCAAGTCTATGCGAACGTAAATAACGGAGTCATCTTAAGTTACCTTTCCTTATGTAAGTCAGTTGCCTACAAACCGATATTACGATGGGACAGATGTTTCTAAATTTATTTAAGTTTATTGACCAGAATTTACGCTTAATCTAGCCTGATAGCATTGACCAAGTATTTATTATCGTTGATATCGTTAATACTTTGTAAATAGCGTGAATTACGTGGGAGTGCACTATACTCATCTGCCCCCCTCTTCAATGATTGAAGGCGTGATGTTACGACTACATAAATATCGTGTATCAAAGTTGGTTCTAATATCTATCATGCAATTTTTCATTATCAAATGTACGATCTCTCAATAAGAGATGCACAATTGCAACGCGTTCTATTATTAACATAAATTGAGACGTATTAAACCAAAATATTATTCTAACTGTGGTACATAATTTCGTTAAACAGGAGGTAGGTACATAAGTCATCACATATGGTTACAAGCTTATACTATTATATTATATTGAAACCCTGTTCGCTCGTGTGGCTAGTGTCTTATTGCCTCACTATGCATTACTAAGTTGAAACGTTGCACTTTGCACGTCAATGACGCAGCATTTCTTTGCGCCGCGCTGCAGAGCACAGCCCAATGCTCAGTTGGCGGCGCGACCAGCAAGTTTAGTAAGCGGTTCGCCTTACATAACTCGCTCGCGGTGCGCTCGCCGGCCGGTTTGTCGGATCAGGTGTAGCTATGCGGAAACCCACGTTATTATGCAGGAACAACGCGCACTACCGACCTTACAGTTACCTAGTGGTACGTCTGTTTGCGAACCTAAACAGCATTATGTACATTGTCGAGTTGATGTTGTTATGTAGGTAGATATCCTCGAAAATATGTGATTCATTTTTATTAAAAGAGGCATCGCCGGTCAATTCTGTAGACATACAACAAGGTTAGCCAATTGCGTTACTGAAAAAACATTATATTCCATTTTCACGGTCTTCATGTAAAGTTATAAAATTTTCGATAACTTCCAATTTCCTATAAAACATCTTTATACACTAGGTTTTTTATTTGATAGCATCGTGGGCGTTTGAATGGCATTCTACTCAAGTTACTAAGATACCCATTTTATAGATCCATAAAATATCGAAATATATTACTTCCCCGTCTGTATCACGAAGGCTATTGAATTTGCAGCGTAACTTAAACACACTGTCGAGGCGAGCCGACAGATGTGGCGCATAATTTGACCCCGAGATTAGCGTAAAGGCAAACCTTAAAAAAATTCTAACGCCGAATTACTGTGTATACGCCTTTAGACCGAGTCAAGAACAGAAAATATCAAACATTTTTTTTTGCTATACATACAAACTAAGCACATTTTTTTAAGACACATCTAGTAAAGGAATAATACACAGATAATTCACAAGTAAGATAGCTAAGAACATTTCCTGTGACTGGAGGCTATGACGAGGGCAAACGACGACCTAGGAAGTAGCTGTAGAGCTAAAAAACTCAACCTATTGAAATAATTATAACTTTCAAGAGCGTCCTGATGAACATAATATTAAAAACGTATTGAGTCATAAGCAATTTAACTAAGTATACGTTCAAACTTATTTAATATACAAATTTAAAAGGTTTGAAAGTGTGAGAGAATATTCTAGTCTAAACTACGACAAAACACTTGCAAACAAGTTGCAATTGGATTGAACCTCAAAAGACATTGCCACGATAAGGTCAAATAAGTGAAGGCGCCCACGTAGAGCGCAGTCGTGAACTATGTACCGAATACCGCCGTATCGTACGGTGTAGTGTAGAAACAACAAAAAGCCGGCCAGACGTCTGGCGTCAAAGGCTGTTTCTATTACGTAGTTTCGGCCAAGGCCCGACCGCGCCGGAAGACGCGCAGTCTCTCACGGCATATTAAAACAACGCATTTGCTATTCGTCATAAACCGTTAATTCCTCCATTTGATTATATCTAATCGCCTTCCTATTTTTATCTTTATTTATACTTAAGTTTTAAACTTTAATAAATGTACCTTTTGTTATTAATGAATACGTATTGCAAAACATTTGTTTGCTTTTGCTGATGACGGAATCTTTTGTATGGTATCATCCAATCTTCCTCCACATTTCCGCCTATATAAAGGATACGAAACGTTGGAAAAAGCGAAGTAAATTCAAAACGTTTCAATTTATTCATTAGTTGCGGTTGGACTGACAATTATAGCATATTTTTATAACAGTGTGATACACAATGTGTTGTAATACCTTCAAATATGCGTCGCTATGAAACACTCTGCCACATAACTACATCTGTACGCAATTTCTTACAATATCAGTCCCGTATCGCACCCGGCTTGGATTAAATCCGTGCCGTAGTTATTGAGTAAAGTGTCATTGCTATTGCTCATAAATATAACAAGTTAAGCTAATCGTAGAGTTACCGATACACGCTGTAAACAAGGATATTGTGAAGATTAGGTACTACCTACATAAACTCGCTTCTTGTTGAATTCTATTTTCCGTAGACGATGGTTGGGCAGTTTGTCGGGAATGGATAAATTGTACCGACTGTAAGTTCTCGGTATAGTTCTGGCATTAAATAATGATGCTAATGTCCGGACGAAGCCTGATTTTCAGCTGAAACCTAATCCATGCCGTCCATCCATGCCAATTTTTTTACAATACATACCTATTTTATACTGATATCTAATATTTACCCTAGTTACAGATTAAATGGAACATTGCAATTTAATACAGGATATCACTTTAAATTAAAAATTTATAAATAACTTCTTTCAATTTAAATTCATTTGAAATTATTTATTAATCTAACTAATTATTTTATCAAAACCCCAGTAACAAACGAGTGGTACATATGTATATACTTATTCTGTTAATACTGAGGAGCAAATTTCAGCAACCAAATATTTTAATAAACTTATTAAGTTCAACGTAATTTTACCATAATATGTACAAACGTATTACTGTATTGTACTTGATTATAATTGAATTGACTATAATTGAGCACTATCAGAAATGCTAAAGGCTTCATTCTAATTAAATTTCATCCTAATTAACCACAAACGTAAACAAAATACTTTACATTACATACATATTACTCCACCAAATATTACATTTAAATCATCTAACAATTAAATACCCGCCAGTGATCTTACGTCTATCTCAACAAGCTTCGAATGCTGCTAGAGATACCTAACATTCTTAAAAATTATACAAAGGCATACATAACATTGTTTGCATGAAAAAACCGAATAATATTTCCGATGGCATTATTATTCGGCTTTTTCTTATATAACCTCTTAAAGCAAAGAATTAATTTTATTAAATGGGTTTTATACTTCACCAAATTTTTGTCATTATTCTATCATGTTAAGGCAAAAATAAAAATTTATGTAGGTACATACAAACAAAATAATGATTTATACGGAAACTAGATTGAATGACTGCTTTTAAGAATTTACAATTTGGCAATAGTTTTATTAAGCCTTTTTCAAAGAAGTTGGCGCATATAGCATTTTGTTTCCAAACTGCCATTTTGTTCCAAAATGCAAATCCTTCATTAGAAGGATTTTTCTCAATCCAATACAAATTCAAGACAACATAATAATATAAGCTTTAAGAATTATTACTGAGAATTTAGTGTTGAATGGTTGCCATAATGGAATTAATAACTATTGTTTCAATGAATGTCGATAATACATACTGCAAATCGAAATTAAATACGTTAACAAAATAGGCAAATAGAACGTAAAGTGTGAAGAGTTCGCGCCAAAAGCAAGTCCGTTTCGAAACCATGCGTGCACTCACCGAATCTGCGCAACGCATTTACCGTACTATTCAAACAAGTACTTGAGCCTTGAAGTAATACTTGCATAGAGATCCGTGAATGAAACCTAAACTTATCGCGCTAAATAAATAAATAAGTAGGTACTTAAGTCTTATAGTGTAACTGACATAGATATTCCCGTACAAAACACAACTCCCAGACGAAGCAACATCGCAAACGAGCCACGTTACGCAAAACTGGAACCTGTTGGCTCCTACGTTGGTACAGCTAAAGACGAATTTTTACGAATGTTACTCCTTGAGCCAGTTCGACCAAATCTGCAGTACCTAGTTAATAGTTAACAGACTATCATCGAAGATTTTATAAATTATTAGACACAATCGTATTTTCACTGTTGTGCTGTGAGGCACGGATAAAGTTTCGTCAATCAGTCAGAATTCACAAGATCATGAATTACATTTGTATTCTGCTTAAGCCTCTTGCCGTTAATGCACTATTAGAAGAAGATATACCGTTTGCTGATTACATTTCTTAGATTAAATAATAAAATACTCGAAGACTTGATTCGTATTCATTCGCCAAGCATGAAATAAAAATCGTATGTAGGTATTATTATTAGTTTAACATGCGTAAAGTTTTTGTGCGCCGAGACAAGTGCAAGCCACAGTTACTTGCCGCGCGAAAAAAATACAAGAGCACATAACCGTAATAAGCAACCAGTCCGCTTATTAACCGAGCCGATCGACGATCGCTGGCTTTCTTAATGATTTTATCTGCAACTTTTTGCATCCTCCGCTTAGCGCAGGTGGCCCAGTGGGGCGCTCCTGATGTTATTTAAATTTTAATTTATGTTTCATCACACAGCTTCACTGCTTTCGTATGTGATTAAAAAGTTTGTTGAGATTAATATTTCTGTAGATATCCATCTGCGCACATTTCCATGGCATAATACATACGAACCATTGTGTTAGCGATTTTACTTGCAACTTAATAATATCTGTTTTATACAAAGTTAATAATGTTAAACTTTCTGGCTTGTACTGCGACCGTTGGACACTACGGAGAATTCATTGACACCCGGGCAGGTTAGAGAAAATGATCTGCCTCATAAATAGCACGGGAACCGGTTCAGCCATTGAGTACTTCGACTGCTCGCAGCCGTTTGGCATATTTTACGTTCCTGCGTAGGTACTTGGATACATACATATGTATTGGTCTTTTAGTGAGTGGTTTTAGATTTTATACGAAGTAAAAAATCACCGTCTTTTGTTTTTCCTTAGTACAATATTGAAGAATAATACGAACTGGTGTCAAGTTAGCGGCGAATAACCGTGTTACTTAATATAATTACTTAATGGTTACTGACGTATTGTTAAGAAAAGGCGAAGGATTGGGATCTATAACAATAGTAACAAATATATACAATAGGCATAACATATACATACATACTTGTAAATGAAAATGAACGAATACATATCATAGATAAAAATATTAAAAAGTAGGTAATGTTCAATCAAAATGATTGTACATAATATTTAAACAAATTTCGACTCTCAAAATACATCTAAATCATTGACATGAGGCGACTGTACCCTAATGTTTATCTTAGATCTTTCATTTTCAAAAATGTTTTATCTTTTCAATATTTATTTACTTACCTACAAAATCACAAAATGACAATTTGCAGACATTTTAATTGTTTTAAAAACATTGCTGACAGAACTGCATCACTTACCGTGTTTAATACATTCGTCGCACCTTAATACTACAATAACCCGAGCACAGCCACTTGAATAACGGAACAGGTGTCTCCTGATATGAACCTCGTCTGAAGGTTATATCACTTCCAGCTTTGTAGTGCCGAAGGCCACAAAACCGCATAGGCTCTTCGAACCGGGACGAATCCCTGGAAATCCAAACACTTGGCAACTCACGTTCCAGGGAGAGGTGTCGGTAATGTATCCGTTGTCGATCGTTTCTTTGTAAAACGTGTTTCAACCGCACTTGCCTCCTGCGAGGTCAGACGGAGGGAGTCGCGCTAGCCGACCTTGAACTGTAGCAGTCACGTTACAAGGACGTAAGCAGGTCGTTGTAATAAAATCTTTAAACAAATACCTTAAGGTGAAAAGACCACATGAAACCCCTGCAACATTAACCTCTTGACAAAAAACCCCCTGTAAAATTAACAATTCTTTTTCAATTTTTGGACAATTGAAACTATTTCAGGACAGTTTTCGGAGGCGGTGGATTCGGTTTTGGAGGGCAAACTGTCACGCGCTCTGGACATTGCTCAATACTGCACTTTGCTAAAAACAAAAACAACCGCTTTTTAAGAAAACCGTTAACGGTGGTCCATCAACAAATGATAGGTAGAATTTACAACCCTAGGTCGTTATATGTATGTACATAAAACTAAAGATACTTCTCTGCGCAGGTTGACTCGGAATGTATAGTGCTGTTATACGCTCAGTGATGCTATTTGTTACTCATACGTAACATTACGCCTATAGTCTCCGAAGAAGTAAGCAGAGGAGCGTAGTACACGCACACGTTTCTCCAGTTACGTTTACGTCCCACTATGGAATAGGTGGTGAGCCTATTGCCATGCACCGGGCGCATTACCAGACTCCGAGACACTACTAGAAAATCTAAATTAAATATTATTACACTTATTCTAATATAAATTACACAAATTGGACATATGTATGAGAATATATTAATGCCACGAAATCTGGATAGCGCTATCGAACTCTATCAAAATACCCATATTTATGTCGCATGTCTCGAAATATTTTAGCGAAATAACTTTATTTGTTAGCTGTGCACCTCTCATTCGTTGTCCGCTCATCCTACGGCAGAGCGGGCGGTCCGAACAGTCGCGCTCGTTCTCAGAGCAATACAGTACCGTACTCCCACAGGGTTGACTCAGGAGCCACGCAACTCACAAAGGGATCAATTTTGTTTCAATTACCCACCTTTATTTACTACAGCAATAAAGGAGCACTAAGTCTATTGACTATAAGATTACGTACGAAAACGAAATTTTCCTCCGAATTATGCATAGGCCTGTTCTACAAGACCATACATAAACATACAGTCATCATAGATATTCGACTCCCTCGGCTATCCGAATGTGTATGTCATATCATATAATTGAAATGGCAATAAAGAATTGTGCAATCCCTGCGTGTGTTGCACCTGTTTCCAGTTGCGAGCTGCCGGGTGCCGGGGAAAGCGGTCGCACCGAATTCGGCGCGAACCACGCCGCCCACTCTCGCTGTGATCGTTCTGCAATACCGATTGTACAATTACGTATAATTATCAGTCAACAGAGCATCACGTCTTCGTTTCGACGAAGCGATAGGCAGGAGAATGTAGTACTTACTCACGTTTCACCAATTATGTTACGCGTTCTATAAAATAGGGGATGAATCGATTGCCTAACGCCGGACACAAACCCAATGTCGATGCTGCTACCGGAAATTTCATATTAGAAATGGCAAATATGTAATAGTTTGGCGCGATGCGAGGTCCTAACTTAGGACTTTTAAATCAGCAGTCGCAATTGCAACTATTTGGCCAACGGCTGTCAATAATAATAATAATTAATTAACGGCGACTACAGAAAGGTCAATCAAATATTTACTAAATAGAAATATTGGAACAATTACGCCGTTATGCAATTCATGCAAAACGCAGTCCAACCATACGGCACGTGGCCACGAGACACTGCACGCTATTTATTTAGGAATCTAAATCTTATATTATGATTCTTCACGCCAAGTCCCTTACGGAATAGGCAAAGAACACCGAGTGCCAAATATGACTATCCATACAGACCTGTAGGCTTAGACGAAATACTTTTCCGTGAGCGTTTACGCCAAACGCTAACTTCAAAATGAATGGAACTGACATAAGCTGCGGAAAAGTAATGGTTCATCAAGCTAGTTCGCTTATCTAATATCCATAGTTAGCGTTTGGCGTTAACGGTTACGGAAAAGTATTTTGTCTAAGCCCACTGATTTACTTACAAACACACAGTGTATTCAGAGACTTCTTCGATTCAGAGAAATGTAACATGTTATAATGTAGGTACCGTTATTTACAACAATAACCATCCTCATCTTTGTGACAATTCATGAAGTTTTATCTCGACTAAAAACTTTTCGAACACTAAACCATATCAGCGGGCCAGCAGTGCAGGCCGACCCGCCGCGCAACCCTAAGCCGATAACGATCGATAATGATTATGATTTATAATCTAACTATCATTTGACAATTAGTTCATGGTTGCTGCCAGAATACTTTTCTATCGATTCTCGTAGATGTTGAACACATAGCATTATTTCTAAAGTGTTGTATTTGCTATAATGTTTTCGATTTTCAAATTAATTATTCATAAACTGATAATAGGAAATTTTAAGATTGAGTTTCAAAACTGAAAGTAAAGTGAGTACTGTGTTCCTTTCCTGTATTTTGTATTCCTACGTACTCTATATCCTATATACTGTACATCCTGTAGGTATAATATTTTATGACCCAGTTCATAATCGACATAAATATCTCAAAGTAACAACAACAAAGTGCATCAGTATTGGCGAAAGATATAGAATTTCACCGTCTAAGTCTGTCGTTGATATCAACTAACAAAGGAACGACAATTTTTCTAACACTAAACAAAGCTCATAAAATATTTATAACGGGAAAGTTTGAAAAAAATTAATAAATTTTTATTACCAATTCTATAAACTTTTAGTTACGCACGAAAAAAAACGCCTTATTCGTAATTATTCCTTTTCCTCATTATTGGACTGGTCATTATTAAATTAGATTTTTTAACAGCGGCTGTCGGGCTGTGTCGGAGTTGTGTGAGCAGTGGCGGAGGCTGGAAATGCACCTAGTGCATGGCAATAGGCTCCCTACCATAGTGTCTTACTACATTCCATAATGGGACGTATACATAACTGGTGAAACCCGGATATATACTTAACTCTTCTGCTTACCTCTTCGGGGAGGACAGGCGTGATATTACGTTTTATTCCCTTAACGGGGGCTGATTGTTATACTGCGTCATAGGTGACGTATATAATCTCCCCGCTACAAAGAGAAATTATCATAAAATTATAATTTGAAGAAACAAACACAATGACCGCATGACATTGCCGACTACACACATCACGGTTCGATACGATGATTTGTAGCGAGGCTCGCGGGGCACTTGTTAGCGTGTCGTACAGGAGTAAAAAGATTATCACTAGGGTTAGATACAAGATTTTTTAGAAAATTAATTAGTGTACCAGGCGTATTGGTTAAGTGAACGCTTTGTTTTATACCGTAATAAGAATTGAAAAAATTTAATTAGCCAGTGACCTAAACTAGAAAATTAGAATACTTTCCAAAATATAATGGACATCAGAGGTGTTTCGGGAGTGGCGCGGGGGTGTGGGGGGCCGGCAGTCACTCCACTAATTAACTCGTCGGGCGCGGCTCCACTCCATTACCGACTGTTTATTGTGACAATTATTCGGCCGCACCCGCCGCCCCCACCCGCACCGCGCCCTACTCATTCACGAAACCTGAAATCATTTCTAATATAGCTAATACTAAATTGACTAATAGGCAATATTTCTTATTCAACGAGGGCGATTCGCCCAGAATTGTTCAACGGAAACGCACATTTTTCGTAATTCCTCGTTGATTTCCGACTGTAGGTCCCACCCATAGCTAATAGATGTTAAATAGCACACTGAACTCTTATGATAGTTAAAATGCTATCCATTACAGTATTTTACAACTTAAGTTATTTTCAATAATTTTCATTAATTTTCAATAATTAATTCAATAAATACACATTGACACTTTTTTCCTTCGGTAATAACGAATGGTTCTCTTTACATTCTCCTTAATTATATTGCTTTAGGAATGAACGGCAGCAGCCGGCATCAAAAACATTACCAGTCCGTATCACCGCTGGCATTTTACGCGTTTGTTTACGGTCAGCGAAAAATGCCAATGACCCCGGGTCGAACCACGTTTGTTTGCGGGACCACTTGGCGGCAATCCAACACCATTAGCTAGATTTGAGCCTCCGCCGCGGCCAGACGTGTGAGGCCTCGGTAAACATCAGCCATTCTTACCAACAATTGCATTACTATTAATAGTTGCTATTTTGTAAATCAACTTGTTAAATTACAGTTAAACGATACCAAGTGATTTTTTATCAAATCAAAATGTTCATGAATCGGTTACTCCTCGTTATTATTTACTCAATTTTATTACAAATCGATAATCGAGTAATGACCGGTTCTCGAAAATTTCATGGAGTAGTTCAGTCGAATCGAAACAATTTTTTTATTGTTTTACTAATATGTAAATTAACAGCGCCGTTAACTAATGCATAAATGATATCGAATTACAAAAAGATGAAAGCGGAATCAGCGCGCAGGTTTTGTAACGCGAGCAACGCGCTAACAGCTGTGCGTTTATGCTTGTAACTCGAGACAGTTTCTATGCCAGGAATGTGTACCGCCATCTAACGGATTTTGTTACTTATTCTCTTACAAATAAAGCCTTTTCTATCACCGCTACATCATGTAAATCAGTCTTAATACTACCTGTCGCTAATTTATGATTATTGCCCTTGAACACTGTTTCTTTTCGTATAAACGACTAATTTTCATTTTATCATTTAAAATCTGGTTTCTTAGAATAAGAAGTAGGATCGTTAGCATATTTTCTATTTATTTTCGAAGGCCTGTGCTGCTCGACTGCGGCAATGGAGTTGACATTATCACCTCCAATAATGCCTAGCGTATTCCGAAAAACATGTTATAAATTAAGATTTTGTTTACGATTAGCCTTTTCACTCCAACGATGTTCGTTACTTAAAAGATGTTTTCATTAAACTAAATATTTTTTAACTATTATTTCAAGATAGTTGTACACAGTCATAAAATTACGATACATCTTTGTTATTAGGAACGTTTTCTGCTTAGTTTAGATTAAATTAACTATTTTTTAAGATAAGATAAGATAAACATTTATTCCATCACACACAAATAAAACAACAAATAAAAGACAAATACAGAGACAAA
>DWTO01003033.1:0-13101 GCA_018244755.1 Jemadia pseudognetus | reverse complement strand
ATAGTGGGACGTAAACGTAACTGGTGAAACGTGGGAGTGTACTACACTCCTCTGCCTACCTCTTCGGGAATAACAGGCGTGTGTTACGTTGTTACGTCTTTTTGTTAAAATAATGGTATTTATCTATTACTAACACTAATATAAAAAATAAAATTGCGGTTCCACTCCGTAATTTTCCCAGTCGATCTCACACCCTTGTAATAAGCTACGTAATTGCGAACTAAATTAATAGGTATTTACCTATGAATCTAAAGGTATATATTACATATTATGGTGGTATTAATAGTTGTGTTCTACAAATAGTGTTATTATTATTTTAAAAATAGCCAGTTCCACACTAGCGTGACACTTGCCCTCGGCGACTGGATGCAGGGGTGCAGTGTACTCAGGTGTCGGATCGACTGCCGAGGTACTCGTCCCTCGACTACTGCGCGCGACCGATAACGGCGTCAACTTTTACTGTGATAAAAACAATAATGAAACAATAATAACATAAAATGTCATACTATTGAAATTCATAATACATATTCACTAATGTAGGTATTTTTTTATTACAGAGTAAAACAGTTTACATTTACATATTATGTATTTATTTTGATAATGTTATGTTCGTGCAATAAAAGGAAGTTGCAGGAAGTAGACGCGCTTTGATTTTAAAATACAATGTCTTAATATACCCGCGACGGATTTGAGTAAACGTTTTTTATTGACACTAGGTTAATCGGTTCAAGTGTAACTCAACAAGCACAAAATAAAACATGTAATGTCTTGGTTCTTTTCAATTGCATTTTTATTGCGCCAAGTGCACACTTGATATACCTGCTCGTATTCTGATATCGTTAGGACTTGTGTGCCTCCCTGTACAGTCGAATCGGCTGTGCTATGATTGAGGGCGCGCTGACCAGGGGGGGCGCCAACTCTTTGATGTGGTCGTCGTGACCGTGAAAATGTGACGGCGATTTGTTGGAACCTATTAGCGGATTGTAATTGTGTCCAAATTGAGCTCTTTGTGGTAGCCTTAATGACGTTAGAGCAGAGATGCGTTGTCGATTTGCTGTAATGAGCTTTTGAATAAATAGGTATAAAGAATGAAGCATCGGATAGAACATTTTCATGCCTACCATGCATTCCCATACATCGGATGTAAGTAATAAAGGGGATATAATTGAAATCAAAACTTTGTGCATTAAATCAAAATGTATTTATAAAGAGCTCATATGAATGTCGATAAGCTAGCACCGCTTCAGAAGCTTGTAAAAAAGTGACAAAAGGACTTTTTCTGCCTCACTGAACTTTCTGACGAGTGATAAACAGGATGGATTGCAAAAATATGCTATACAGTTATGTGTACTTTTCTGTACGAAGAATGTAATGTTGACTTACCCAACCAGTCTATGGAAAAAAAGGCAGAACCATCTAAAATTCCCTTACATTATTGTATAAATTCTAAATCTGCCTGTTCCCAGAACGCATACCGTGGCATTGTCATCTCGGGCGCCTATTAATCCTTGTGCGGCGATCTGTATCGCTAATTAGAGGCCGGAACGCGTTTACACGACGCGATTAGTCTTCGCGGCATTCTGCGGCTCGTTTTGGTCTTGTAATTATTGCAGTTTCACCAGCTTATGGGGAACAGGGCTGCCACCTGTTCGGCAATGGAAAATGTACTGTAGGTGTGAGCGAAAATATTACATGCGCGGTGTTCGTTTTTTTTGGCACAAAATCATTTTTTCTGGCACAATCACAAAAAGCAAACCAAAATTTTTCTTAACTAAAATCGAATTATGAAAAACCAAACGTAACTTCACGCCTGTAATCCCCGAAGAAGTAGGCAGAGGAATGCAGAACACTCCCAATTATGAAAAACCAATTAACAGGAACACGGTAATGTTCTTCCAATTGTTATCAATACTATGATACGATAGCAGAATTGAAATACAACAACTTCATACGCTGATGGTTCGCGAATGCCTAATAAATTGTCACAAAAATATACTTAGCACTAACAAATGTTGATAATAACAGAACAATTCCTTTATTATCCCTAAATTAAAATAGTGTATAATATTTTATAATTGAATGAGTATAAGGATTGCGTATACACATTCTATATTTTTTATAACAACTTGAAACAAACGTACCTTAATTATGTCGTCGCTGCTGATAAGTTATTCCTATTCTGATTCCTTGCTTTCAACACTGAATATACAATATTCAACCACAACAACATATTTAAGGATACAGATACATAACAAATAAATTGATTCATAACATTATTTGGTGTAGTGTTGCCCCATCCCCACCACAGGCCGCAACACCACACATCAACAGAACACATTCCAGTGGTGCTAATTAGGCGCCGCGGGTGAACTTGTTTAATGTAACTACTATTAATTACCCGTACTCATTACTAGTGTAGGTCAGAGTTAGTACCAAACGATCTATACATAGACCTTATATCCACTCCATGTACTTAGGTACTTAGATTAGATTAGAAAAATTATGTATTTTTATTACATCAACCCAAGTCCCTACGAGGTACGCAGTGCTAAATATATCTAGGTATACCGGCACACCGGACGTGTTTCTAGGTGTTGCTTTGAACCGTGAAGAAGTTCATGATAGTGTAGTGAACTGTAGCTGCATTAACTGTAACAGTGTCACTAATCATGATGATGGTATAGAAAACTGCCCTACAAGAGATGCATTCGGAATTTTATACTAAATTGTATTTATCTAAATTTCTCGAGCGGAGTGACACATTTAACAAGAACAACCTTCTAATTTCTTTACCCGCTCATTACCTCACCTCCGCTCAGTCCAGCGACCGTGACGTCTAGACGCAGCCAAATGAGGTTTTTACTTCGCGATTACACCAATAATAACATTAAAATGGTAATGCAACGACCACTCACAGACTCTTGGGGTATTAGACAATTACACTTAAATGCAAAATTCATTTGCGTTCGGCAAACGCACATCCCTACATTGTACAAGCAATTTTCATTTTTATACTGTATTGTAATAGGAACCCAAGCGGAAAACGTTTGTTTTTCTGGCAGCAATGTCACGTGGCAGTTCTGCGTCGTTGTAAAAACGATACGTTCACCGAAAACCGTTTTTTTCGCGATAACATCGCAATACACTACACCCTGTATAAGAATGATTTATGTATTATTTATTTGTATGGGGTCGTAGTTGCCGTCTCTATCGATGCAGCGGACGGACGCATGATATTGGCGATGACGCATCAGAGTTTAATGTCAATGAAACTGTGAAGGGTGGCGGAAGAAGTTAATGAGCTGTAGGTGGAAGAAATGTCTATACCGTACGGAGGAACTTTGATGGTCATTCCATTTAGATAGTGCAGGAGGAGTAGGAATCAATTTTTTTTGTAACGTATTTTTTAAAATTGTCCTCTTTATAGAATGTATTTGTTAATGCTCGTCTCGACGGCATGCAAATATGTAGGTATCATATTTTAAATGTATTTTAAAAAAGTAAATGCAGAATGTTAAGCCATCTTAGCACTGTTATTACGTTTCTGTGTATGAAACATTTATATATGGAATTATTATAATCAATGCCGTATTTTATTCGGTCATATGTCGATGAAAGCGTTACTTAAGGTTAACTCATGAGATTTTTTTGGTGTAGGTTAAATTAATAATAGAAAGTGTAATTTATATTTCACACTCGATAGCATTAACAAAATTTATCTGGTGCACATCCTTGCAATAATGTTTATATTATTATATAAAAGTATGGGACTTATACGAGGTCCTTCTTCATGAGCTCCTGCCGATCGCAACGAGGTCGTCGTTTTGATAACGCCATACCGTCCATAGAACTATGGATAATTAGTGTTATCGAAAACGATGCGTACATTGATGTTACGTTATCACGGTGTATTACTTTCGGAAAATTCGCTTATTTCCAACCTTAAATCAAAGCAATAAAGTTCAATTACCTGTGCTAAGACTTGTAGTAAGATGCTGTGAGATAGAAAAACTGTTGTGCCATAAATACGTAAGCCCTATAGCGCTATCAATAAGGTCTATTTTCGTTTAAGCTGCTTTAAAAAGTTTAGTCTCATTTGGCGAAGGGCTCATCAATCAATTTGGACTTTGATGGAGGTGGCATAATCTAGTTTGTTGACTGTCTGTCGGTGTGTCCTGTTATTGAAATACCTACTAATTCGTGATCAGGTGCTTGAGAACACATTCCGGCAAGTTAGGGACCGATTAATGGGTATGAAGTTGATGTCATTAATTAATGGGTGTGATGAAGTTGATGTCACTAATGTAAAATAAAATTTACTATTCTTAAAATGTTTCAGCAGGTTTTGCATATTTTAACTAGCATTGTCTATACGTTAAGTTTGTGAGAACACGTTTCTACCTTGTACCCTGTCTACCTCTACTGCCTACCCTGTAGATCACTCGTTTTAGGTTACAATAGTATATAGTATATTTTCATATTTAGGAGGGTGTCGATGTCGACTCTATAAATTTTTATCCCACGCTGCACCAATCATAAATGCACGCATAAAAAAATCCGCAATCGTTTATAGATCGCAAAGCTAACTAGCATCCACTCGTGACAGACGAGTGAGCAGACGGCCAAAAAGTATGAAGTGCTCAAACAATTTTCAATTTTACAAACAAAAAGTAGTTCAATCAAACGGGCGAGCCAAGCCGTACATCTGTCGGTCAGTGCCGGCGACGCCGCCCCCCGCAGCCGCCGACAATCATATCGAGTGCCATTGTTGTAGATAAAAAGGTAAAAAACTTGCAGCTTTGAAAACTGGATATGCCAGCTTTTATACTGAAATAGATAAACACGCGAACAAATAAATGTATGAACAGATTATTGTATGAAGGAGAAATAATAGGTACCTTAATAGTTTCGTTCGTTTGGTAATGAAAAATCTTTGTCAAATAATTTATAAACATTAATATATCCAAAATATTTTAAAAAGGATAAGATTCAATAAATAGCGAATAAGAAAGTGATAGGAAGTCCTTAACATAGTTAACAAAGTTGAATATACTCGTACAATAAAAACTTTATGACGAAGAAAGTATGTACATAGGAGAGGTTAAGTAGCAGTAAATAGTCGAGATATTATCATAATTTTATTTAGGTAGTTCTTTAATGTTTCGCTCATTATGAGTGTTAAAAATGCGTGCGCTCCCCTTTAGCAGCGTTTCCGTTATTAAACTCTACACAAAACGTTCTACATATTGTAAAATATTCTCTCCAATAACATGTTTTCCAAAATCATGGTTTGCAATGTATCAATACTTTTATAGTAAAATCACGCCTGCAACCCCCGACGAGATACGTTTACGTCCCACTATGGGACAGGTTGTGAGTCTGTTGCCATACACCGGGCACATATATAGACCCCGAGCTGCTACTAGAAAATCTAACTTAGAAAAAGTGCTCGACCCGGGATTCGAACCCAGTACCTCTCGATCGGCAGTCGTTACTGCAACCAAACGACCAACTAGGCAGTTAATTACTTGCATAGTAATCAAATAATACTTAGTTTTGGGATATTAGTTTATTATTTATTGCAAGTTTCCACTGTGCCGTATCCAACTTTTTCGTATACATAAATAGCATTTCATTTCATGGTTCCATGACTTCCCCCAATGTTATATGACAAGAGTCTCATTTCGAGTGGCGAGGTGTTCTCGGAGGATCGACACTGGCTATAAACATACATCTTTTATATGATAACGAGATAATACCCGAATGGTAAAGCCCTTCAAGGGACCTTTTTCATACTTTACCAACAAAATATCTAAGTTAACAATTTATTATCTCAGCAGACAATTTCCAGAGCATTACATATCATATACCTACATAAACTAAAATAAAATTAATGGTGGTCATAAAATGTGCCGCACATGGCTTCACTGGCTTGACTGGTTTAGTCCAGTGGTGTATCCCGATGTGCAGGCCGGAGGTTGTGGGGTCGATTCCACGCTGGCTTAATATTTCTGTGATGAGCATGAGCATTAATTGTTCCATAATTATTCATGTACATACGTGTTCAGAATTAAATATGTGTATGTCAGCGTGAGCACCCTCATTTATATAGTATGAGCTTTGCCAATCTTTTGTCAAATAGGAAACCTCTAAAAGCTCTATTTTGTGGTCCTGTTAGACCACTGACTGACACTGGTTTACGATGAACATTGGTATGGTGAAACGCATATTATTTTTAATTTTATTTAATGTAGCGTATTTGTGTCCCATGTTATATAAAATCTGGAGCTCACATAACTACTTTTCTACGTTACAGTTCTCACGCATCCGGGTGCGTAATGTTTTTAAAAAAGGGTTACAAAATTTATCTTCGCGTATTAATATTAATTAAAATTCCGAAATCGAATATACTAGAAGCGTTGACGCGTCGTATGTCGTCACATACCTAATAAAATGAAATTAGGCTTCGCTGCCTTTTAATTCAGATTTGGCCGTTTTTAATTTCCGTTCCGTTAGACGTCGGCAGTGGAATTTTAAAATTACCGAAAACCAACGACCTTTGTCCAATTGTCCAACTTTTTCGCAATTGACCGCGCGGAAAATTCACATCGATAGATCGCTGTAAATGCCCGGTTGTGGGCGGCCGTTGAAATTACGAGTGATTCGATAAAAAAAAATACTGTTCCATTTTCAAATTTGGGTAGTGTCAACCTTGTTTTTTTTATTATATGATAGGTTATAGTTTGGCTGCAAGCCGCCCTTTCTGGGAAGCGCAGATCCGTTCTAACGTGTATCACACTTGCCTAGGAAAAGCCTATTCAGCCTTGTTTTGAAGAATCTCAGGTTATATGTTATGGTGTTTTAACCCCTGGGCCGTCATGTATTGATAGAGCTTACTTTCCGGATTTTTTTCACAGTTGTGAAAAGAGGACAGCTATTAGGTATATTAAGCGTACCTACTCTATTAATACATGCAACTAAATTTACGGTGATCTTAGCTTTGGAAGATGAGTAAGATATAACAGATCAAAAATTCTTGTAATTTAATTACTTGTCACAGCAAGTATTCCCAAGTTCATTTTGCAAGTTAATTTTCAGTTTTGAGCACGGCATTAATTCTCGAGAATCGGCGCTTCGGTGCTACCTTATCTCAAACTCCCACTGCGTCCAAGTGCATTTAAATTTAAATCTAGAGCCACCTTGGCGGTAAGTTTTCAAGTAATTTACGAGTGAATATTAAGCATCACCTACCAGGGGAGCAAAACACGCTAGGGGTGGAGTTTTGTGTGTTTTACTAATTGCCAAAAGATGGTAATCAGGTAACGGAGACAGCTATCTGTCTCGCTTTGGCGCGGTAAACTATTCATCTTTCTCCTCGCTTCGCGTGTCGACGGTCCTGAAGATATAACTCAAATGCTGAAGCAAAAACCATGACAAGGAATTAATTAGAGCTCTAGGTAAATAATGAAGATTGTCGCTCGCCCTAATGAGTTTTTGTAAGTCGCCGTTCGGTGAAATAATTATAAGTCAGGTAATTAAGAAGTTGTGGATAGGTATGCTAATGGAGGGGGTTTAATGAGCGGAAAATTTTATAAGTTATTTTCGACAAGTAATAACGGAGTGCGGGTAATACTCTGTAGGCGTGATGTGCCACTCTTTAGATCAGCACATTTAATGTTCGCTGTACCGAGTTGGGTACACAGTTCGTTCTTTATAAATATTTGTCTAAAAGGCGTAAACTTTGGCAGTACTATAGCGTTTGTGATAGAAATCGTTGCTATTATTTATTACTAACTATCGTTCATTACAGGAATGTAGCAACTTGGGACCTGTCCTTTTCTCCCTCACTTTAAATTACATATCAATTATAGGTCTCTCAGAACAAGGAGGGTGAAGGGTATAGTTTACCAGGCGGGCCAAGTGCGGCCAGCAGCCCTAGACTTCACACGCAAATATCTACGCACGGAAGCAGCTGTTGGTACATTTAATTTCTCATCAGGTAAAAAGCTCTGAATAGAAATAACATAACTTCTCATTCTTATCAAAACTAAAGTGAGATTGATCTGACGTGTTCCAATCGTCGCTTTAGTATAGGTACTGCTAATCACGTTTTAAGTCAGGTTTATGTTACTCCGTAATTCCAGTTCCGACGCACTCATAACAATGAATCCACCTCAACGATGCGTTAACGACTCTCACACTTTCTTCAGCGGCACGCGCGGGTTTTATATGTGTTAATAGCATTATTAATCGCTGCGTTGCACGCTGTCAAGAAGGACAGTTGTCGGTGGAATTTTAATCTCCATATATTTATTATTATTATAGCTACCTTTTTATTTAAATGATAATGATGATGCTTATGGTTTAATGAACACGTTACATTATTGTTATATTTATGTGTTGATCACGAAATAAACAGTAGCATCAAACGTTGGTCGATTCTTTTAATGAATTTCATTCCCCATTATCAGAATAATATTTGCGTGATTATATAAGTACTTACCGGCTTAACCTATGTAGGTATGTTGAACAGTCCAAAATTGAACAGTCGAGTGAACAATCGAAAATTTTCCATAATCTGTGGTTTTTAAATCGAAGTCATTATTAAGGTAAGCTACTCGTATCTTATTACAAAGCTATTAATTACCAAGCTATTATTAAGCTAGTTGTTCTCAGTTATATTTATTTCATTGAATTTTAACGCTAATCTAGACATAAAGGTATACATTTAAAATATTCTCACCTGTTCCCATAGCTTAATAGTACGGCCATCCTTTGACTGTGCGTTATTATGAAAAGCCACCCTTGTTTAAAAAAGGACATTTCGAGTGGAAATGTTTGAATAAGTGTGTGATTGCGGACAGAGAGTGCGATAAAAGGGAGAAAAAGGATATCAGGTTCGATGCAAGCGCCAGCTTTAGAGGTGGGACAAAAGAGCGAGTGTCCCACCTTCGGGCGCCGTCATACCAGATCCGTTTGAGGCCGTTCGCGGTTCACTCGTTACAGATTTGATGATCAAAGGGGCTGCAATATTTAAGTTGATGGAGGGAGAGTCACAAATACTTAGCAATTACTTTAATAGGCTCTCGTGTCACCCATCATTAAATACACCACTTCGAAATTTATAATTTGCCACGTATCCGTCGCCGTAACTGTGAGATTTCTTAAAGTCAAATACTTTCGGTTCACCGCGATGTGAAAGTATGTATAGGTAGTTAGTTGTAAACAAAAATGAAATTCAGAAAAACTTTGGCAACTCGTCCTATACAAATGTATGTAGATACTTTCTTGCAAGAATTTTTAATATTTGACTGCCTCGTTGATCGTGCGACTGCCAATCGGGAGTTCTTGGATTCTATTCCCGGGTCGGGCACTACAAAATTTTTCTAATTTAGATTTTCTAGTACTGGCTCAGAGTCAGGATATGTGCCCAGTGTATGACAATAGGCTCACCACCTAGTCCATAGTGGGACGTAAACGTAACTGGTGATACGTGGGAATGTGCTACACTCCTCTGCCTACCTCTTCGGGGATTACAGGCGTGATGTTACGTTTAGGTTTATTTTTTGTTTTTGATAACGTCGCGCGTGTATAATGAGTGTGTTGAAAGTTAAAGAAGCACGTCAACTCTGTAAGGATATTTGGGACTTAGTGCTCTCTGCCGACCCTATAAGTTGCTTAGCATAATGATTATATTAATCATAATTTTAATTTGAAAAATAATACATTCATGGTTATCGAATCGTGATGATATATTTAAATTGTTTCATATTTAGTCTGCAGCTTAATACCCACTCGCATATTATGAGAAAGCTACCCCTTGTTTATAAAAAAGCACATTTCGTCTCGAAATGTTTGAATAAGTGTGTGATTGCGGACGCGGAGAGAAATGAAAAGAAAAAAGACAGCGCGGAGCGCGCGGCGGCGCCCGTGCCGTTGTGTTTACAAGCTTTTAAAGGTTTTAATTCTGCTCTTCGTACGTTCATATTAATTATTTATCTGGTTTCTTGCTTTACTGCTGGACATTTTAGATTATAATCTACTGATCTTAACTAGCCACTCTCGAGCAGTGATAACTTAGTAGTCATTAACTTATAATGTTCTAATATAAGTATGTACTTATTTTAAAAGATGCATAAGCACAACTGGACATTCTTTCGCTAGAAGAGGTGGTAGTTTCATTTTGACGTGCATAAAGTGTTCTAATGAACCAATTTTGAATGAATGACATTTGAATAGCCTAGTGGTATTGAAGTGATTTCAGCCTTCCACGTCGGGGTCCCGGGTTCTAATGCTACATTTTCTAAAGGTTCTCCATGAAGTTCTCCAACGCAAGAGAAGTCTGCCAACGCGCATTTGGCTAACGCGATAGCCAATCGCCGTTAACTTTTTCAATCTGAAAACAAACCCGATTTCAATAGTGGAGTGATAGAAGATTTAATGATTAAGATAAAGTCAGTATTACTCCTTCAAATAGGCGAAAGCAAGCCAGCTTTAACTTACACATTTAGTACTTCTATTTGTGAAAAGGCTGGTAACACAACAATATGAGGAACGCCGTCACAAAGCACTTTGAAACGCCATAAAGTAGTGGCTCCATCTATTTCTCGTACCCCCTGTGTATGTAACAAACACGGTGCTATGACGCGTGTCGATAGTTCGTCTGCACTGACCATTTCCTGTCGTTTCTGTTCTCAGAACAGGAGTGCAGTGGAGAAGTGCACAATTATTTTTATAACTGTTTAATTGGTTGTTATACCTATAATTTTATTTTCTCCTAATGTGTATGGGGTTTTTCCATATTCAGGTCTGCAGCTTTGTCACCTGTGCTGATTTATGCTTTGTAGAAGATGGAGGGGTTTTTAAGCTTCGTGATTATTTTCTAATAACTATTGGAAACGAAATTTTGTAATGCTCGAAGTACCTTCTAACTCGGACGAGTCACCTATTTTCTGCATTTGTAGAGTTACCGAAAATGGTAATAATCTATTTTCTGCCGATTCCTAGATTTTCGATTATGAACATAATTTTTAGGAGTAATATATGTACCTAAATAGATATATAATGCTTACATTCAAACGAAAAGTAAAAGTAGACGCTAATAATATTAACAGCGAGTACTGTATCAGGAAATATTAGGCAAAGGTGTAGAGTACGTATAGTTATGTGTCCATTCTTAGTTTAAAAAGAGACGGTAGAAGAAGAAAATAGAACGATCAGACTATTTATCTCTACGAATGTAAAACTAACAATCGGTAATGTTTACAACGGTTTGTGATGCAAATTTCCAACGTAATATACTTATATAATGCTATCGTAAAAGTTGTCGGTTTGTTGGAGTCGAGTTGGGATACCCAGGCGTGTCCCGGCGCGGGTTCGAGAACATTATTATGTAAGGACATGAGCGGGCCTTTATGATCACCTCGCTTCACGGTGGACGCCGCCGCGGCGTCGCAGGGTCGGCACACGTCCCTTCAATTAATAAATATTATTTTTATATCATCACGCCAGCTCCGTTAAGAAGTAGGTAGTGAGCACCGAGTGTTTACTAATCCACTATCTAGCCTAACTTCATATGATATTTTATGTTGTGCCATCTGATCCCACATTGGACCAGCTTGTACTAAGGTAAGCAGAAAAACAGTAGCCAATTAGACATGTTGTTTTGTGAATTTTAAATATATGCCGAACATTTTATCACTTTCCACAGAGTTAGTTCTTTTGCTCATCTAACAAATATTTTCCCTGGCGGGGTTTCGAACCCACAATCTACAGCTAAACTAAAACTATCACTAAGTAATTGGAGCAATGGATCACAGTAGTCGTTTTCGCGTTACACACTGCTAAAATGTCGTCTCTTTGTTGTTTCAACTAAAAAAACGTGACAAATCGGCCCCGGCGAGAACCAGCCCTAAGTGTCCGGAAGTTAGTGCGCGGATTCTTTATATTTATATTCACCTTGTCGTGCGTCCGCAGATTTATTCACTTCTTTAGAGCGCGCGCACTGACCGTGCCGGCTCGCCCCTCGCTACCTCGTCGCTGTGCACGCACTGGCCTGAACAATTGCCGGTGAATGTTTCACCTCTTTAGAGCGCATGCATTGATCGTGAAGCCTCATCCATTACTACTTTTTAGTCTTACAAATTTAAATTACAAGTTTACTGATGTCCACTTAAATCAAGATCATTGTCTATTTTAATTTTATACAAATTTTTTCAATTTTGTTTTTATTCGAAATTTATTTAAGGTAGGAATAGATAAAATAGTATTTCCGACACTTACTGTTCGTATCCCTTACACTAATAGCGCAGATTACCCTTCTGGTTACTTTTTGGACTCCTTGCTCATAAGCTATAAATGAATGAGTGAATGAACAATCTAACCAGTGAATAAATAACATAATGGTTGAGCGAAATAATGAGTGAATAAATCAGTCAGCGAATGAGGGAAGGAACGCATCTATGAGTGAGCAAGAGTATGATTAAACAAATGGGTGAATGTCTGAATGAGTAAATGAATTACTGAAACAATTACCTAATTCTGAAGCATCAAAGTAAACTTATAGTATTTTTCCAAGCACTCTCTATAGTTAAGTGAAAAGCAAACGTATTACCTGCCGCACCTTGTCGCACAAACCGCAGCGTGTGGAGAGCGCAGTGCGTGCACAAGTAGCGCTGTCGTCTATGATATGTGTTGCGGAAAATTTTGTTTTTCAGCCGACCGGTGCCGACAAATGTAGTTTGTTCACGGACGCCGTACGGGACAGAGATTTACCTCGCGACGTCGCCGTGTCGGCGTAGGTATGGGATGATCATTCGGTTCTTACTCTCAATACTCTCTCACCGTTTGTATTGTACGTCAAAACGAAAGATGACAATATAAATAAGTACATAACTAACTACATTTTACAAATATACATACCTATATGTAGATACCTACATACATCATAACCTTCTTTTCAAAATTACTTCCTTATTTTCAAAATGGCGATCGAGACACCGCTCAAATTGAAATTCACGGTGACCTGTTTTATTTACATAAAAAAATCTCACATATAACAGACTCGGTTGCCCTTTTTAACCGACTTCAAAAAGGAGGAGG
>DWTO01003032.1:0-13102 GCA_018244755.1 Jemadia pseudognetus | reverse complement strand
CTCAATGTTTGCAAACTTTAATGTTGTAATACTTTATTTTTATGTCCATTTATATTTGTGGGTAATAGTAAGATACGTCTAAAATTGGAAAGCCAGGCAAATGTCCGTTCTACGATCCAACGTTTAGGAATAATCTGAAATCCTGTATCAACCAATTTCTTGGCAATTGTTAGCAAACATCCAGTTTCCAATAAACATCGATTTTGTAATTTACCTGTGTACCCTTGATCGGCAAAAAACTTTCGTAAGGTTGGGGCTTTGCATTTAGCCTGAGCAAAAAGATCTAGAGCACTATCGCGATCTTGAATACTTGCACTGTGTACTTCAGCAGCAATTACAAGACCCACAGTATCTACAATGATATGGCGTTTTCTGCCCTTTATTTTCTTTCCAGCATCGTATCCCTCTCGATCCCCTTTTTGAGTCGTTTTTACTGACTGGCTGTCTATTATTCCCACTGATGGAGTTTCATTCTTACCGATTATCTCTCTTACTTTTTTAACTAGAAAATCATGAATTTCTTGCCATATTCCACTTTTTTTTAAGCGCGAATCACAACTATACACGGTTTTCCATGGTGGAAAATCTTTAGGCAGTTGTCTTCATTGACATCCTGTTCTCATCATATAGCGGATTGCGTTAACAATTGTTCTAATACTATGTTTTCTTGCTCTGCCGGTCTTTTAAGGTTCAAAATATGGCTCTATTATCTTCCATTCTTTGTCACTTATGTCGCTTGGTACATCTTAAAATATATCTTATACCATACTTCTTAACTTCTTTCTACTCAGTTTCAAGACGGGCTCTAACAACCCCAACTTTGATTTTAGTATTTTTTCTTGTGTTGTACTCATATCTGACACTCCTTTAAAATTTGTTTATATTTTTATCTTACTTTATTACCCTGTCAGATTAAGTCTAAACTATTACATCTGCAATCTCTCCTATTTGACCTACCAACAATGAGTATTGGTATTAGCAATGGGATAAAAAACAAATAGCAAACACTGAAATTAAATAAGTACATAAGCAAAGTGCTCTAGTTCGTTTGTGTATCCCTATAACTATCAAGGGCTCTCTCTGCTTTTACATTATTTTGAATATTAGAGCTAGGTTTATCTCCTTTTTCTTTCTCATATAATGACCACCCACATAGTCCAATTACTGCAGGTACAATAAGTGCTGCTAAAAATATATATGTTTGTGTCACAAATGCTAATGCTATAATCAAAGCTGAAAGAGATGCTGATAAAGTGAAATACACAGTTGACCTGTGACGTTGAATGTTTTGTGTCTTATTTTGTACTCTGTCAGATTTCACATTTTCTCCCCTGTAACAATTTTTATCTAGCACCTTTTCATTAAATGCTCCACTAAACATTAACACAGTTTCTCCTAACGTTCTTCTAGTAAGATTTTCCTCCACTGCAATATTACCTCGTGCGGATAATGCACCATTACCAACGTATCCAACTCCCTCACCCATTATAGATTCTGCAAACTTTCCTTCTTTTGATACCCTACTTGGCGCGCTAAGATCACCATAATTAATAGCAATGCTTTTGATGCCACTGTCGCTTATCAGCTTATTTAAATCTTGAGTATTTCCAGTATTGACAAATATCCCACAAAATCCTGAGTATTTTCCACTATCTTGCTCTATTTCCTTAGCAGCTTCTATTGCTGCATTGACAAAAGCTATTTTTGCTTCTTTTTGCTCATCATTACTCAAACCACTCAAAAAAGCATTAGGTACCACAATGCTTAATCCTTCTTTATGTTTGGCAGCCATTAAGGCATTCAGTTTTACTACGTTTTTAAACTTATCTTGTAGCTCAGATTTTCTGCTACCTATTAACTTTCGACTTCTAGCAAAATACTTGTAGTCTAAGGTATTTCCTTTTAACTTAGGAAAAGTAGTATAATGAACAACGCTTTCTATAGGATCATTCAGCAGCTTTCCTGAATGATCTAAATGTTGTGTTACTTCAGCCCTTATAACTATATAAGAAGATTTTTTCTGTAGCTCTCTCCTATAATCTTCAAAACTTTTATATTTAGATGGTATTGTTACTCTTTTACCAGCCTTAAGAAGCTGAATATCATGCACTTCTTTTGCGCCAATACGATCCTTATCATATATTAAATCTATTTTTTGTTGTTTATTTTTAATCTCTTTTGCATATACTGTTTTAGTTGTGTTATCTATTACTATATCCGCATCCACTCCTTGTGTAAGCTGCACAATAGGGGCTAATTTATTATCAGTTATCATGCACTTCCCAGTGTACGGATTAGAACAACAGCCTTTTTTAGACCCTAGCCCAAACATTTCCATTAGTGGCCTTCGAATTTCATAATGCAATGAATAAGGAGTTGTGCAAAATGGAATTTCTTTTGTTTCTTCCTGAATTAGTCTAAGATTCATAACCTCCTCACTTTACACATTGTAGTATCATTAATGATAGCATTTTATAAATCAGGAGTCAAGCATTCCAAACAAATATAAGCTACATATACAAAGCACAAAGATTTTTGAAAATAGCTCTAAATAGAACTCTTGTATTGTGAATCAGATAGCTAAAATGCTGCTAGATAATGGAGAAAATGCTAACTTGAAAATCAGGATTGTGTACCATTACACCTTGCAGCTCAAAAAGGTTACAGAGAAATTGTCGAAATTCTGTTAAACAATAATGCAGATCCTGAATGGCTTTGTTGCATAGCTGTCAATAAGATGTAGAGATGGAAGGAATTTACAAGGCAAATTCGAAAAGAGGCATACCGATATCAGTAAATTTATTAAGTAATACCAATTCCCATTCCCACTATACAAAGAACGGATAGACAATAATGGAAAAAAAGCCATACTAAAGTAAGTGAAGTAGCGAGGTTTAAATGGCATTAAGATCAAAATTATTGGATGAAAAAGTGAGGAAAAGAAATGCTGAAGAAAGTAAGGAACAATGCATATGTTTCAAAAAAACTAAATGCTGTAATTGCGGCAAAAAAGCATAGTATAACGGCTGTAGCAAAAATATATTGCATTTCAAGAAGCGCACTAACTTCGTGGATAAAATTCTTAAAATTTGGCAGAGAAGAAAAACTGTTTGCTCCTCCACAACGCCGTAAAAGAACTAAATTAAATCAGGCTCAACTACAGCAAGTTGAAGCATGGATAGAAGAAAATCCTAATATTACCATTAAAGAAATGAGAATAAGAATCCAGGAAAAGTTCGGATTAAATATCAGCAAATCTACAGTACACCGCCATATACAAAAGATGAAATTTTCATATATTACACCAAGACCAGTACACAACGTACAAGATAAAAGTAAACAAGAGGAATTCAAAAAAAAATCTCAATGAAGTTATTGGCAAGTATCCAGAAAAAGAGCTATTTTTCTTTGATGAATCAAGGTTTGGCACACATTCGAAAGTTGGGCTCTGTAATATCTTTCTTCATAGGTAATCTCCTAAATTGAAAGAATTACTTGGAGTTTACCCACTTTCCAGCCTTTTTTCACTTCTTTCTAACCCATAGTTGGGGTTAATAGAATTTTTTTTGTGCCGTTAAACTTTACACAATTTTTTAGCTGTGTTTTATCTTGAACCGATAGAAAATCATAGTATATTGAGTATTTTAATCGGGTTAGGTAATGAATTACACTCTAATGCCATCACTTAAGCATAAAGCTCTTGTGGAAATAGCTATTACGTTATGGAATCAAGATGATGCCTGGGATTTAGCGTCAAAGTTTTACTTCTCATCACCAATCCTAAATGTCAGTGAAAGAAAAAGAGAATGGCAAAAGGTAGAGGATGAAGTGATAAAAAAGGTACTAAAACTTCCGCTGCCAGAATTGTTAAAAAAGGAACTATCAAGTTTTGTTGAAGCAATAGGTTGGCAGATACTCATATGGAAACAATATCATAAAAATCTTTTAGGTGGCAAAGATGCTAGAGCAAGCTTAAGCAAGCTTTGTTGGACACCACAAGGCACTATTGATAAAGAGAAAACAGCAAAGATATTAGTGCAAGATGAAAATTTAGATATTGCTAAGCGCTATAGATTAGCATGCACTTATTGTTTAGAAGATAACATTCTCACCCTATGGAAACAAATCAGTGGTAGGAAACTCTATGGAAAAGATCTTAGGAAAATAAGAATAAATGAATCACCTCTAGTATCGTTCTGGTCCCATCATATAGAAGAAGAAACAGCTCAGTTAGGCGATATAATAAGAAGATATTGTCAAGATGATAGTGTTACTCATTATGAGTATGCATTTCGACGTTCAGCAGTTAGTGGCAATGAAGCAGCAACCAGATATTTCCTACAAAAGTTAACTCCTGAAGAAAAAGATAAGGTCTTAGTAAGAACTGCAGAATATGTGGCAAAAAGACGTTGTGACTGTGTTAGTGAGTTTACAGATTTTTCCAGGGAGAATTATATTGATGTTTTGTGCTTTTTACTTTCAGAAATGGATAGAGAACAACAAATGGAAGTGTTCAAGAGCTGCTCTTATGAAGTGCTAAAGTGCTTTTTGGATTGGCCATGGCAGAGTTTTTTTATGGAAACAGCGCAGCATATGTGGGCTTTCCTTTCTGAAGAAGGTTATGATTGTTTATTGAGAGTAATCGTTAATAAGATGATAGATGGTAATAAAGATTACAATTATCAAAAGCTCTTTGGAATATTTTGGCAGCAAGGTCCTAGTACTCACACAAAACATGTAATAGATAAATGCGGATCAGGTGGGTTATTATTACTAGACTTATTTAAGGTTGAAGATGTGGAAAATATCAAACTGATCTTTCAAGATGCAACTCCCAAAGAGAAAGAAAGGCTTATTTTTTGTAGTAGGGGGCAAGATATTTGCCAAGATTTGATTTATGGTGATAGGGGGGGATTTATTGAGTTCTTCATTCGAGAATGTATATCATCAAAAAATGAAATGGTAAAATTTAGGGAGGAATTTAAAGAACGTATAACATGGTGTTGTTCAAGAGAGGAATTTACAAAGAGGAAAGATAAATGGGATAAGTTTTTTCAATTACTGGATAATCTTATTCAAGAAAATGACAAAAAGAGAGGAATAGAAGGAGAAGAAAGTAGTCCAGCAAAGAAACTTCGTAGTATAGAACTTGAGGAAGTGACACACAGTATGAAGAAATAGATAAGAAAATGCCAAGAGCAACAGCTGAAGCGAAACATATTGAACACAAGCTTGAGTTAATAGAATTATTACTCACTGAACCAATTAATCCAGGTAACAGTAAGGGTAACCCTGTTCTCTCAGTAAATTTCGATGCACCTAAGGGATTTGCTGAAAAGTTTAGTTTATTTCTTCGTGAAACTCCAAATATTGGTTCAACATCTAGTCCTGAGTTTTTTATTCATAGCATATTAGGATCGATTTTAACCCTTCCTAATAGTGGTCTAGTAGAAAAGCTTGGCATCAATAAGGTGTATATTAAGCGTACTAATTTGAAAGTAGAGGGATTGAAAAATGAGATTAGCATTGTAAAACTATGCTTTTTTCTTGAAAAAAGTGGAAGAAAACAAGTGGTTCTTAGAGCTTTTACAAATGATCAAATTACAGGTTATGGGGATTTAAAACGGAAATATTGTTATAATGATGATGAACTTAAAGAGATAGCAAAAACACTAGAGATCTCTGACATAGATAACACAGATATAAATGAGTATTCGTTTCATATGCGTACTGAAGAAGATTTAGGCAACCTGTCATTCGAACTATATAGAGAACAAAGAGATAGAGTAAAAGAAAAATTTAAGGATTTGGTGTCTTCTCCATCTCAAACTAGTGAATTTGAGGAGATCAATATAGGTCGGTCTACAAGTCTTGAAGGTGCATTTAAACAGCTTTCTGATAAGAGTATAGATCAAGTAATAGTTGGTATTAGAGAAATTTTTCTTGAACTGGCCGAAATATACAAAAGTAATCAGGGAAAGTTTTCACTGGGCAACTCAGAAGCAGCATATCATGGGTTTGTTTATGGAGCTTTAGCATTAAATTTTAAATATCGTTATGGTCTTAATTGTTATGTTGAACGTGCTGCAGGTAACGGACGTGCAGATTTAATACTTATGTCACGTACAAAAGATGCAAATGGTAGGATAAATCCTAAACCTGTTCCAGTAGTTGTTGAGTTTAAAGGAGAAGGTCATACTGCTGATGAAGCTATAACACAGATCAAGAACAAAGGTTATTTGTATAACCTCAGCATTAGAACTAAAGCAGAAGAGGCGGTTATAGTGGGAATTAGTTATGCTGAAGTAAAGACAGAACAAGCTAAGATTTTTCAATCCCAAGGTTTTGTGCATCAATTATTAGAAGGTGCTAAAGATTTTGATGGCAATGAAGCAAAGGAAAATTTAAAGGCAGAACTAAAGAACTTATATCACTTGATACCAAGTAAGGATAAAAACTATTTAAGCAAACTAGTGTTCGGACAGATTTTAGCTATGGATAGTATAGATAAAAATATTTTCACTTATCAGAATGAAGATAGAAGTATAGGAAGAGAGGCTACTACATTTCTACTATTCAATCAAGGGGAAGATAGAGCAGTAATATTAAATATTATAGAACGTAGTGGTGAATTAAGAGAACTTAGAAGGCAAAAGAGATTTGACAGTAATAAAATTCCTCCAATTGATGAACTGGATATTGATTCTGCAGTTAAAATCGACCTGATAATAAACACAGGAGTAAAGAATAACCTAGGTGGGTTTGAAGTAGGAGAAAGAAAAGATAAGTCTTATTTTCAGGATATAAATATAAAAGAAGTCTCTCATAACTCTAAAAATAGATACAAGGGTAAATTTGAAAGAATAGGGAATGTTGACGTAAATAGCTTAATTGAACAATTACGTGGAATTGATGTTGTAGACTTGCTTAAGGAAAGTAAAGATGAAGAGATGATGGGAAATAAGTTAAAAGAGTCACTATCTCCTTTAGTAGAAGCTTTATTGCCTTTTAAGGAATTAATAAAAAGAGAAGTGGACTTTCAAGCAATAATGCAAGGGTTATTGATAAATGGAAAAACGCAAGATGGTAAAGAGATTAAAGTGTATGTGGAATCTAATATATCTTCATTAGGGAAAATGGACCTGGCGCTATCTTTTACATATTTGCAAGGAGATGAATCTACTATTGAGGAAGATGAACCAATTATCATAGAATTAAAATGTGCTAATAGTAGTGTAAAGAAAAAATTAGGACATGCAGAAAAACAGATGAGTGACAAATATAAAATTCTTAGATCTTTTACTGATAAGAGAACAGCCAAGTTTTTAGCCATGGTTTTTAATCAATCTAGTAGGTCCGATAAAGATTTAATTACAGCAAGCATAAAAAGTATTGAAGTCTATCATACCACATCTCAAGGTGAGATTAGCTCTCCCGAAAGAGGTGGTGCAAGAAAAAGGCTAAGGCTTGAAACTGGGCCTCAAATGGAATGTTTAGAAGCTAAAAGAAGAAAAATAAGAAATATAGGCATGTACTGCATAGACTCACGTGATGAAGAAAATATTACAGAGGAAGAAAAAGAGCAACGTATTAAAGAGTTGTTTAATGCTAACAAGGTAGCGGAAAGAGTAAAGAATATTGAGTTTTATGATCAGCTTTTCAAAGTTTCTGAACGAATCTCTAGAGGTGAAGCTACAGACCAAAATGTTGAAGAAGCATTTATTGCAAAGGTTAAAAATGTAGATCTAAATTCAATAGACCCAGAGATCAAGGATATTGTAAAGGAGATGAAAGAAAATAAAGAAGAAATCAAAAATATTCTCAGAGGATATGGGGTAGCAGAAAAAATAGGGAAAGTAGCAGAAAGTGCAGGTTTTGCCTTTACAGTATTTTTAGTTGGTAAACATATAGCAAATGGAGATGTAGAAGGCCTAGGTTATGATGCATTAAATCTCTGGGTAATGCCAAAGATTGGTGAGAAAATCTCTGGAAAAATATTAGGATTAGGAGAAAAACTTGATTCTCAAATGCTAAAGGGGTTTGCCCCAGTTATGGGACCTGCTATAGGTAACTTTGCAGCATTTTTAGGGTTAGCAGAGTCGATAAAAGCTCGGGAAAGTGCAACGAATCCTGTAGATATAAAGATTGCTGACCTAAACATCGCAACTAACTCCATTTTTATAGCTGCAGATGTACCTGCGATTGTTACTGAGACAATGTCAGCCGTAGGAATAGAAGCTGGAGTAATGGGAGAATTTGCTGGTCCAGTTGGTACTGCTATTTCAGTTGCTGTTATTATTATATCGCAATTTGTAGAAGCAGAGCTTGAGGTAGAGAAATTGGAAGAGCACATAAATCTTACAGATCAGGAGAAGCATGATTTGTATTGGGATTTCTTTCTTGGTAAAAAAGTACCAGATTATATAGAAAATGATATAGAGGCAGAAAGTATATATAAACAATATGTATTAAAGCTTATAAGCCAATATAAAGGTAATTATGATAAAATAGTTATGTCGCTGCCTTATATATTGGTTACAAAGGAAAAGCGTGTTTATGGGGAAATACAACTCCTCAGAGTTTATTGTCGTACTAACACAAAAATAGTTGATACTAAGTTTGATTTTGGATTCAATACGAATGTTACATATCCATTTCATATCAGTGATATTAATTCTAGAGTGATTCCTACGAACATTGAAAGTTATAGTGTCGTTTGCGGACCACACGATAGCGATATTAAAGTACAAATTGATAATCCTCCCTGTACTGACTGTGTTGTAAATGGAATTGGCTCAGGATGTGATAACTTATATGATCATAGTAATGTATTACTAAATAGAACATTTGAAAAGTGGTTTTTACAAGAATACCCTAGCGACTGTTATAATGCGGTTATATACAGAAATAAGAATTTCCGTGGGTATGGAAGCGTATACTATATAACAGCTCAAAATGCTAATATTAATGTTGTTTTTCAAGAAAAGGATATTTTAAATGGTGATCGAGGTAGAAGAGGTAAGGTAGAAAATAGGTACTATTTTGAAAAGTCATTAGATAGTTGCAAGGTGTATAACTCAGGTAGAAATTTCTTTTACATAGCAGGGAAGTTCTCTTGTGATTTAGGAGCAGATAGACAAAAGAATATAGTTATAACACAAGGTAATCTTACTACAGATTCAATAAACATACATTCTATTATCGGCAGTAATAGAACTAATTATATAAAGTTCTCTAATGCAGATTATGTAGATGGTAAGGGTGGAAATGATATAATAACAGCAAAAAACTTTGCTACAATAAAAGGTTATTTTGGTGATTCTATTCACGGAAGTGGCTTAGTATTATTGCCGATAAATTTTAGTGATATAGATAAAATAACTCATGTTAACGACAGAACAAATATTTATAATAAAAGTGGAGATTCTATAAGTGTAGATAAACAGACATTAATAAAAACAGCAGATGGTTTGTTTGTAACTCCAACGAAAGTAGAGAGTAATACTGGAACAGTAGCAAGTCTACAAATAACAAAAAGCGTTGGTAGTGATGTTATATTAGATGATGAGTTAGATAAGTTGCAAACAATAGATAATCGGAACTTTAATATTACAAAGCAATTATCAAGTACTAATTATCGTAGTACTATAGGTAGTTTTAGTAATCATATTTTTTATCCTGATAAAGAGCACCATAATTTTTACTGGGAAGCTCCAAGTAATATAAACCATCTTTATCTTTTCGATGAAAAAAGTGCTAATATTACGATTGCTCAAGCAAATGGTATATTAGACTTTAGTCAATTAAATAGCACATTAAATGATATACAATTTGCAGAGAATAATGAAGGAGAAATAAAGATTAACAAAAGTAGACTAAATGTAACCCTGCTACCAGATTATAAAGATGTTACGGTAACATTTGATAGGGAAAAATATTATAAACTTCAGAATGGTGAACTAGAGCGTGATTATTGTTCTCATAGCTTAAAAATAGATGGAAGATTTAGCGTTAATGGTACTGATCTGTTAAATCATTATAATTGTTTCACATTTGATTCAGATAAGGTGCTTTTTTTAAAACTCAATAATGATTTGCTATTGTTATCAGATAAAGGAGCATATATCACAGATTACTATTCTTTTGTTCATAGAAACTGGGATTTATCTATAGAACTAAACAATAGAATTATAGAACCAGAAGAATTTGGAGAAAGAGCTGATGATTTTAGTTCTTTCAGGTATTATAAACCAGATGAACAAGGGTTACAGATTTATCATAATCAGCCTATTAATAAGAATGATATTGGTTTAGTTGATTTGAAAGGTAAGTCTATATTAGATTTCGATATGAAAGTTATGAATGATACCTTATTGCTATCACATAAAAATAACACTCTTGTAAAAGTAGAGAACTGGAATACTTATCAACCAGCAAGAGAAATGATGTTTGCTTTTAATGATACAATAGTTTCTAACTCAAAATGTATAGCTTCTACTTGCAATCCACAAGATGTTATAATGGACTTTAATAAAGAAAAACAGAAACAGTATTCTCAGCTAATAAAAACCTCAGGGCCTGAAGAAGCAAAGTCACTTATAAGAAAAGCTATCCAGGAGAATAAGTCGAACTTGCTTGAAGCTCTTCTTGATGGTATGAGAAACAGGGATGATAGATATACTCTTATCAATGCTAAAAACGATTTCGGCGAGACATTTCTGCACCTTGCTATCTCTCAGTGTTTTGTTGATAACGGCGTTAATAACCTAAAAGATACTAAGTTAAAGATTGTAGAGCTGCTGCTTAACAGTGGTATTGATGTTAATGCTCAGGATACCCAGGGCAAGACGTCTTTGCACCGCGTTGTCCTTCTAATGGGTTATTTAGTTCAAAATAATCATGATTTTAGTTTGTTACAACTTCTGATTTTTAAAAATGCTGATGTTAATATTCGTGACAATAATAGTAAGAAGCCTTTAGATATTGCAAGAGATAAAGGTTTCACAAACATAATTTCCTTTTTAGAGAAGGCAGAAAGAAGAAATGAATACGTTGCACCAAAGCATATACGTCATCATAAAAGACATGCTTATCATAGAGGGAACCGTCATCGTTATTCACCTATTGAAAAGACAACAAAAGCTAGAATAGAAGGAAAAGCTATAGTAGGTAAAATTGAGTCTATGATAGATGAAAAAAGTCCTACAGTAGGATATGATGATGTAGAGGTTATGGTAATAGGTGGCATAGAGATTGCTGCAATAAATAGAAAAAAAATCAAAGTGAATAAGGCAGAAGAGGTGCGCTATAAGAAAGCTACAAGCAGAGCAAGTGCACTATCTTCATGGATAAACAGTTTGTTCGGTTCAGTAAAAACCTCAATAGGTCGGTTATTAGATTCTAAACCTACATTGTCTGACGGAGTATCAAGTACTACAAGTCCAATCTCACAAGTTGATTCACCAGTAGATATAAACGGCACAATCATGTTACTTGATGTGCTTATTAGAAAAGTTACAGGTCAAAAATACATTTCTACAGCAGATCAGCACGTATCATTACTGGAAGCGCAGGGCTATGCATTAAATATTACAGAGGAATTTGAGAAAGTAGTAGAGCAAGCTGGATTAAAAAGTGGTGTGTCAATGCATCGATTAAATATTGATTTTGTGGAAATACAGAAAGAAGTTACAGGAAAAATCATGAGTGGTAAATTTGATGAGATTTCGGGGATTTTCAACTCATATGTAGAGAAAGCATGTTCTGGTAAAGAAGCTGGTAAATTAAGTCCGAAGAAATTTGAAAAGTTTATAGCTCAATTTAATAAGGGTCTGCTAAATCAATCAATAGAGCAGATATTACACAACAGAGATGGTAGATTAGAAGTTGATGGTACAAAAAAACAGCAGATAAGTTTAGAGCCTCAAAGTTATTTAAGTAATGCTTCAGTTCACAGCCATTCAAAGGACAAAGTATCAACTTGTCTTTCTGATGTAGGAGTAACCAAGCTTGGAAATACTTTGAGTAAGTAGATGAGAATATGGAAGGTATAATATGCCAAATAGTGAAAAGCTTATAATAGAATTTAAAGTGGAGGTGGTAGATCCCCTTAGCAAGTTTGATGGTTCTAATACTAACATGGATGAAGTAGGAATGAGAAGTACAAGACTAGAATTGGGAAATAAATGGTTAATGTACTATCAATATTAAACTTACGGTATATATCTTTAATATGTAAGGCTGAATAAGAGGGTAACGTTATGATAGTAATTTATATAATTCTATGTGCAATCTTTATAGCCATTTTAGACAGTTCACTAGATTCTTAATTAGGGGACATGTCTAACTTAGAAAAGGTTTTTATAAGTGTTAAAGTGAATAAGTAGGAATATTATGTTTTTTCTTTGAGTTGTGAAATTTCAGAATGAGAGAGACCGGTAATTTGAGCTATAACATCAATAGATACACCGGCCTTGAGTGAGTTTTTTGCTACTTCAATTTTTTCTTCTTGTCTACCTTTTTCTTGACCTACTTTAAGGCCCTCATCAAATTTTTGAGCTAAAGCAGCTACCTCATCCATTATGCGTTTTTTCATTTGTTCATATGCTAGTAACTCTTCTTCTGACCAATTAAACTTATTCATTTCTTCATAAGCTCGTTTTATTATTACGTCACTACCAACTATCTTATCTAGATCCTCTTCCCTTGTTTCTCCTGCATAGCGAAAAAAGTAACACCATTTTTCTACTATATTTTCTAATTGGTCTTCTTTTGTCTTTGTAAATTTTGGTAGTTCTATGAATACAAAGTAAAAATCCTTTAAGTCATGTTCAAAGCTATTTTGATCTAAAATGACATGATTAGATTTGTACTCAGCCTTATCTGGAAAAATAATACAATCAGCAACAGCTATGAAGATAATTTCCTTGAGATTATGATAATTATCACCTTGATCAGCTTGACTTGAGTAGGCTTTAGCAGCATAATATTGAGCACGTTTTTCGAAGCCTTTGGTCTTAGTAAACTGGTCAGGTAAGGAAGCAGTATTACTACTACCCCCTCCCTTAGAAACGCAGCATGCAGGTTTCCCCACACTACGCTT